>JXCR01084574.1:149453-189240 GCA_002079205.1 Phalaenopsis hybrid cultivar | reverse complement strand
GGGGGGGGGGGGGGGGGGGGGGGGGGGGGGGGGGGGGGGGGGGGGGGGGGGGGGGGGGGGGGGGGGGGGCGGCGACACCTCTTCAATTCAATCCAAGTCCTTTTTCAAAAGGTGCCTTGGTGTCTCTTAAAAATGTTTCCACATTCAATGAATTTTCCAAGGGTGAAACCTTTAAAAGGCCAATTTAATGTATTTTTATGTCCATTAACCATTTCACATGTTTTCACCAAGAGTTTCTTCCAACACCTCTTCAAAAATTTATCCAAATTTATTAATTCACCAAGTAACTACCTCTGATGCTTAAGCGCAAGCTACTTGGTGCTTGGGCACGACCTTCTCGGGTTTACTGGTGCTTAAGCGCTAGTTCTGGGAACTTAGGGGCGAAAATTCTTTCATTTACCTTCTTCATTTTTTATCCAAATTTGATCCTTTTCATTCCTTTCACCATTTTTAATCCATTTGATTGTACCTGAAAAAAAACACACAAACATCTTCTATTAAAGTGCAATAGCTCTAAAATAGGTTTAAAAATGTGTACATAAATGTCATATATTTTAGGTGTATCAGAGCTCAACACCAAATGACAGTTGGTGAGCTTGTGGTAGAAAATCAAAAGCTAGGAGAAACCCTCATGGAATACATTCTTCAAAAGAAGAACCTAAGCATGAGGTGTGGATGACTAATTAAAGAGAAACACTTTGTCAAGATCTTTCTTAAGATTATTCATGGACCAGTGACATTTATGCTTAAAGTATTTACAATAAAGACTTTGGTAAGCTTCTCTCAGGAAAGTGGTAAGGCCACAGAAAAAAGAAAAATAGTTAAGTCTTGCTGAGAAGACAGTGAAGAAAAAGTTTATGAAGACATTTGATAGAAAATAAAGGAATAAAATGACAATTGATAAGGGAAAAAAATTGATGTAGGTACAACTTGAGCATAAAATACAATGACAAAATGTCAAACCATTACAACCTAAAAAATCCTCAAAGATGAAGTTTAACCAATCATTCTCACATCGAACAAAAAATAAAATAATGGTTGAGAGAATGAATAAAGAGTATCCATTCAAAACATAAACCATGGAAAAGATATTCCATAGTATGTTAAAGATAAATTAATTCAAACTACCGAAAGCCAAAAAGTCATAGGAGGTTGGAGTGAGAGATCAACCTAACTATTGTGTCTATCACAGTATGGTCAGACATAATTGAAGATTATTTTTTTCTTTAAGGACTAGTTGGAGTACAATTAAGATAGTGAACATATTCATCCCAAAATAATATTAGAGAATAAGAGAGTACAAGGCTACAACTTAAAGAGCTCGATAATTTGGAAGGCAGACCATAACAGGTGTCGGCGTTATTTCAGGTTGGTTTGTCGGTTGTTACCCGTAAGAAGTTATCAGTCGCTGGAATTGAAATCCTGTCACCCGCTTCGGAAGGACTTTGAAATATGAAATCAAACTGACCCCATATTTTTCATAGTTTACAATGAAAGAGCACTGTACCTCAGATCCTGTATCTATCCCAAAGGATAAACACAAGACTTGAGGATGAGGCTTGAATAAATAAACTAAGGAAAGTATGACGTCCGTTTGGTCTGCGAATCCTTTGTATTTGCCAACAAGTTCTCCTATTTAATATAAAGGATTAAATTGGGTTTATATTAAGCTGGGTTGGGACATGCTTCCTATAAGGGCAAGCCTCTATAGTTAACTACATCTTAAATGACCAAAGTCACTTAAGAAAACTCTGGATAAAAATCAAGAAAAATTATCTTCAAGGAATTTCAAATAATAGGACTCTTCAACGAAATCAGACGTAGAGGTGCGAAAGGGGATTGGTTCAAATTTGGAACATTTTATTGTAGAATCCAAAGGAAGAAGAATCAGGGGATGTCATGGATCCAGAGGAAAACCTCGGTGACTTCCCAAGCTTTCCTAATGTTTGGCTTCAGTTTTAAGGAGAAATATTTGGGTGTTTCATCCTGCCAATTTTATTAGTTAGGGCTTACATTCATGTGAAATGATCACACAAATAGCCAGGAAGATGTGAGGATTTAGGTAGTGACAAACGACAACCTCAGAATCCTAAGATGAGTTAGGGCTTATATTAATAGCAGGGCTATGCAAAGGCCTAAAGATAAGGTGAGGATTTACGTTGCATAAGCAAGAAAAAAGGGCTATGCAAAGGCCTAAAGATAAGGTGAGGATTTACGTTGCATAAGAAAGCAACCTCGAGGTTAGGTCGTTACAAACGACAACCTCGGAATCCTAAGACGAGTTAGGGCTTATATTGTATAACACTAGGTCGTGACAAACGACAACTTCAGAATCCTAAGACGAGTTAGGGCTTATATTATATAGCAGGTGTACAAAGGCCTAAAGATAAGGTGAGGATTTACGTTGCATAAGCAAGCAACCTCGAAGTCCAATAGCTTTGTTATTTAAGTCTAAGGAAGGAACATTGGTTTAGTTGAGGAAGACAGGTTTTGCTGTCGAAGATGGTCGTGCTGCCCACCATGCTAGCTCCAAGCTCCTTACTGTGACAAGTTTGAGTTATCTAGTATGTTGAGTTATGATGTCAAATCAGGTGGCCTTATTGTTGAAGTTCTTTAAATTTTATGAGGGCATATTAAAGTTGATTAGAGCGACACCTCCCTCGTTCCGGCATCACTATTTTCTATTGGATTCACTTAGTCCAAATGAACTTATCAAACGCATCTTTAAATTTTATGAGGTCATATTAAAGTTGATTAGAGCGACACCAGTTAGGATCCTACGGCTCCCTCTAAATTTTATGAGGGCATATTAAAGTTGATTAGAGCGACACCGGTTAGGATCCTACGGTACCTTAAATTTTATGAGGGCATATTAAAGTTGATTAGAGCGACACCGGTTAGGATCCTACGGTTCCCACGTTCCGGGTTCTGGGTTCTTTAAATTTTATGAGTGCATATTAAAGTTGATTAGAGTGACACCGGTTAGGATCCTACGGTTCCCTCGTTCTGGTGAGGGCATATTAAAGTTGATTTGAGCGACACCGGTTAGGATCCTACGGTTCCCTCGTTCCGGCATCACTATTTTTATTTGGATTCACTTAGTCCAAATGAACTTACTAAACTCAACTTAATGAGTTCCATAATTTCATTTAGATCGTGGGAAAAGACACCGGTCAAGATCCCACGGTTTCATCGTCCCGGCACCACTATTTTCTATTGGAATCACTATGTTCCAAATGAACTTACTAAACCCAACTTAATGAGTTCCATAATTTCATTTAAACCATGAGAAGCCTCTACCTCCTCCGAGGGATTCCCGATCATCCGATAGAGACATCTTAATTTAGTTGAAGTTGTGGGATTCACTCAGTCCAAATGAACTTACTAAACCCAACTTAATCAGCTCCATAATTTCATTTAAACCGTGGGAAGCCTCGTTAGCAACCGTAGGTTTCCCTGAGTTCCATAATTTAATTTAAACCGTGGGAAGCCTTGTTAGCAACTGTAGGTTACCTCCTCTAAGGGATTCTATCCGATAGAGACATCTTAATTTAGTTGAAGTTGTGTACTAAACTCAACTTAATGAGTTCCATAATTTCATTTAAACCTTGGGAAGCCTCGTTAGCAACTTATGAAACCCAACTTAATGAGTTCCATAATTTCATTTAAACTGTGGGAAGCCTCGTTAGCAACCAAGGTTACCTCCTCCGAGGGATTCCCGATCATCTGATAGAGACATCTTAATTTAGTTGCAATTTACCCCAACTTAATGAGTTCCATAATTTCATTTAAACCGTGGGAAGCCTCGTTAGCAACCGTAAACTTACTAAACCCAACTTAATGAGTTCCATAATTTCATTTAAATCGTGAGAAGCCTCTACCTCCTCCGAGGGATTCCCGATCATCCGATAGAGACATCTTAATTTAGTTGAAGTTGTGGGATTCACTCAGTCCAAATGAACTTACTAAACCCAACTTAATCAGCTCCATAATTTCATTTAAACCGTGGGAAGCCTCGTTAGCAACCGTAGGTTTCCCTGAGTTCCATAATTTAATTTAAACCGTGGGAAGCCTTGTTAGCAACTGTAGGTTACCTCCTCTAAGGGATTCCGATCATCCGATAGAGACATCTTAATTAAGTTGAAGTTGTGGTTTTATGTGATGTTTGTGACTAAATTTTGAGTTGTTTTATATTTTGCATGTTGTGGCGGTGAATTTTATCTTGGTTGATTTTAGTTTTGATTTTGGGTTATGGTTATGGTTATGGTTATGGTTAACATGTAATTTTATGTAGGTAAATGCAAACATGTAACATGTAAGGAAAAGGCAGAAGAAAGATGGTACTATAAACTGTAAATGTGTACCTGATGAGTCTTCTCGTTCTACCCACCTGAAACTTAAAATGCATGTTAATGCAGTTTATGAAGAGCAGGAAAGGTAAAATTTTGGTAATTTTCCTAACTAAATGCATGTTAAGGCAGTTTATGAAGAGCGGGAAAGGTAAAATTTTGGTAATTTTCCTAACCCTATGTCATATCTTCGTGAGTCCTTAAAATTTTAATTAAGGATAACTTCATTGAGCGAAGGATATTAAGTTTAATTAGCCTCTGAGGTATCCAACAAGTTAAGAGGGGAAAGGCATTAAGCGAAAAATATTAAGTTTAATAGGCCTCTGAGGTATCCAACAAGCTAAGAGGGGGAAGTAGGTCCATGCCTCCCTCTCACCAACTGGTGAAAAGGCCTCGAGTCCATTTAAACTTATTATATTGCTTAATGGTTCATCCTGTAAATACCCTTATTACTCGGTGAACTCTGATGTCTTAATATTCCTAAGAATAGGGTAATTATCACTTGAGATTCAATTTAAAAATTATATGGGTGAAGACCCTTAAAGGGGCAAGTTAGTATAATTTGAACACTTAGCCAAATTCTTAAACCTAGTTGGGCTTAGTGGTGTTTCAAGGATGTTTGATATAATTATGTTTATTTCTCTAATTCTCATTTAGTCAATTTTTATTTGGCCTAAGTCACCACTAAGCCTTTATAACCTAGTTGAGTGTCTTAATTAGTTTTGAAAATGGTTAAGCTTTAAGTGATCATGATTCTTGACTTGGATTTTTATTTGAAAATCAAAATAGAGGTATTAAATTGATTAATTATTGACTTCAAAAGTCATACCCCTAAGTCCTGGATCATTTAATTTTAATAAACTTCCAAATTTTAATAATTTAAAAAATTTATTAATCTTAAAATTTTTCTTTTAATGAGGAAAGTGAAATTGGTTTCTACCAATTATTCCCTTGTGTTTCAAGCATCAAATAGATTAAGATCAAAGGTTATCCATTCCCCTTCTTGACTTAATCCTAAATGTTAATTAGGGCTAAATTTCCAAAATTACACATTTGCCTCTAAGGCCCTAACACTTCATAATTTGTCAAACTAAATTCAAATTACTTTAAAATTTTTATCCTACCTCATACATGGATCAGTTAAGACATGAGAGGAGAAAGTGTGATTTTTCAAAATTTAATTTAATTGATATAATTATTTTCATGCAAAAATAAGATTTTTCAAAAAAAATTTCTAACTTGACCAAGGTAAATTATAATCCCTTGAAATTTTTACTGGAGGTAGACCTAGACCAGGAGAGCCTTTAGATCAATTTTCATAGTTTTCATAATTCTATGTGATTTATTAGAATTATTTTAAATTCTGGGCTATTTAATAAAAATAAAATATTTCAGAGGGTGAAAATTAAGTTTTGTATTTTTGAAAAATCTCCCTAAGGTCATAGAACTTAGAGGAGCAAATTTTATATTTTTCTAATTTTTCTTTGATTGACTTGAATTATTTTAGTGAAAAACTCATTTTTAGCCCTTTAAAGATTATTTTTAAGCTTTGAAATTCAATATCTTAATTTAGAAAATCAGGAAAAATATTCTAATTGTCCCTAAGTGATTAGGAATNTTAGGGTGGTTAGGTCACATTTAGTGCATGGGTCCAAGTGGGTGCAAATGACCAAAACATGGGTTTGGGCTAAGTTAGCCACGTCACTTTGCCCAAATAATTTTTGCATTTGGGATAGATGATCATAAGGAACAACTTTGGTGAAGGATGGAAGTGGTTTAGAGCTCAATTGGAGGGTCAATTTGAGGGAATTTTGAACTTTAATCAATTTGGTCATGTTGGGCTAGGCTTGGGTCTAGGTTGGGTTAGCCTTGGGATAAGTCCAAATTGATTGTTAAAAATGGTCAATAGAGACCTCATGAAGAGTTTTCAACATGAATTGGATGCCAATTTGGAGGTTAAGGCAATCAATCGGGTGAAATTTAGGGACTTAGCCAATTTGGGGCTAAATTTGGGAATTTTATATTTAGGCCAAGATCAAATGGAATTGAGGCTTCAATAAGGACAATTGATGGTTGATTTTGATGTATAGAAATGTTATCAAGATTTTTCAACATTAATTGGGCCCAATTGACTAGGCTATGGGTTCAATTTGGTGAGATTAGGTCATATGATCAAAATTGGGGTTTTGACCTAAATCAAAATTGAGCTCAAATAACGAGCCGATTAATCTTGTATTTGGTTTATTTTGGTCATATGAAAAGTGTATTTGAGTTTAGGATTGGAATTGGGGTCAATTGAGATCAAATTGATGGACACTTGAGTTGGATTTGGGGAAATTTTGGTCTTTAAAGGGAAATTTGGGGATTTTGGTCAAAGATGGTCAAATTGGCCAAATTAGATCATGTGGTAGTTGAGAGAAATGAAATTGGGAGTCTTTAGGATTTATTGGGATTTTCTGAGAATTTTTTGAATTTTTTGGGATTTTGAGATATGAAGGGTATTTTGGTAATTTGGGGGTGTTTTAGGGGTAAAAGGCCAAGATGGGTATTTTGGTAGAGTTGAGGTACCAATCATCACCAACAAGCCATGGACCAATGGAAATCCCATTTTGGGTCCTCTACATAGTGGTCTTAGCTAAACCATAGCCCTAGGGCTAGTAGGTTTAGGGGACCTTCTACATGAGTATCCCAAAAGATCAAGGGATCCGGGCTAGAAATTTGTGTTCAGGGCTGTGAGTGATTATGAGTGTAGATGAGAGTAGTGAGTGAATTAGCTTCAGATTAACACCTAGGGTCAACCTCAAGGTCTAGCAATCCTATGGGTGACTCATCTTGAGTTTCCCCCACAGTTACCCCACCTACTAAGTATTTGAAGGTTGAGAGCAATATGTGGAACTTCAAGTTGAGTGGAGAAGAGTTTGGAATTTATAGTGGTGAGGGTTCCATGTCTAGTTTTCTAGGAATAGTCAATAGAAAAAGTCCCATGGCTAGACCCTAGGATACTAAAGATGAAAAACTAAACCTCAACCAAAAATGAGGTCAATAGGCGACATCATCAGCATAGGCTAAATGTGGGACCAACACATTAACTTTATTATGATATTATAGAGTTTGATTTTGACTAAATTTGTGATTAATAACTCGGAAGAAATAATCAAAAATCAAAATAAAAATTGTAGGAGAAAGAGGGTCACCCTGCTTAATCCCACAGCCGACCTTGAAAAAACCATGTAATTCTCCGTTAATGAGGATACTATATTGATTAGACTTGAGCCAATTATGAATAATAGAACAAAATGAGGTAGAGAAACCAATGGCTTTTATAATGTTTAAAATAAATTCCCAATTAAGAGAATCATAAGCTTTACGAATATCGAGCTTAGTAATCATATTACCACCATGACATTTCCTATCAATGTCAAGGAGTAATTCCTGGGCAAGCATAATATTATCCGTAATTCCCCTACTTTGAAAGAAAGGAGATTGGTTGTGAGAAATGATCTGATTAAGATAAGGTTGGAGCTGCTTTAACAGAATTTTTCTAATAACCTTGGAAATAACAGAAGTAAGAGCTATCAGACGGAAATGTTCACACATAGTTTTATTGTTAGATTTAGGAATAAGGACCATCGTGGCAGCGGAAAAATAATTCCTTGGGGTGTCACCCTTAAAAACTCTGAAGGGCTTGCAACACATTTTTCTGAATAATATTCCAGCTCTTAACATAGAAATCTGAGGTGAAACCGTCTGGTCCTGGAGCTTTATTGCAATTTATCTCAGAAAGAACCTTAAAAATATCATTTACAGTCGGGATACCACAGAGCACTAAATTCTCAGTGTAATCTTGTACATCATTAAAGAGAGCACTGTCAATGGTGCCAACATTTTGAGAATGGGGAAATAGATTTAAAAATATTGCACAACACTAACTCCCAGATCTAGATTGCCCATAATCCAATTACCACATTCATCTTTAATGTGAATAATAGTATTATTCGCACGACATTGTTTTATGCATGCATGAAAATATTTAGTATTCTTATCACCTTGAACGAAATGAACCTCTCCCGCCTTTTTTTGCAACAACTCTTCTTCTTGAATGGATGCAACAAGGAGTTCATTATGAGCATCTTGTAATTGAGAAACCACATCATTAGAAGATTCATCAATAGCCTGAAGATGTTGAACCATGCTTTTGGCCCTAACCACCCTAGCATAAACATCACCAAACACCTCCGAATTCCAAGCTCTAAAAGCACTTGCCACCTTTTTATGAAGTTTTCAAAGTCAGAACCAAGCATTCCTAACATCAGCAACATTCCAATTAGCATCAACAAGTCGTAGAAAATCCTCAGGCTTAGAACAAACATTAAAATAGCGAAAGTGATAAGTAGTAGCTTTCTTAAAGAGGCCAAAAGATAATAGGAGCGATTTGTGATTCGAGCCCAAGTATGAAAGATGTTGAACCCGAGAAAAATCATAAAAAGAGAGCCAATTTAGATTAGCAAAACATCTTTCAAGTCTCTCAAAGCCCTTACCTCACTTTCAAGTGTATTTGGAACTAATAAATTCCAAATCAACTAAGCTTGCATCCACCATAGTTTTGCCAAAGTTATTCATGAAAGAAGAGACGGCCCTACGACCACCCAATTTCTCACTACTATTCAAATTCATATTGAAATCTCCCCCCACCATCCGCTTATCAGTAATAACATTGGCCAAGCAATTAATCTTATTCCATAAATCAAACCGAGCCGAAATGGAAGTGCTAGCATACACAAAGGTAAGCCAACCCGAAAAATCATCAATAGAAAAAAAAAGTATGTACAAACTGTCCATCATCTGCATTGATGTCTTTATAAATATGTTTCCTCCAAAAAATCTAAATCTTATTAGAGTAGTTGCGAAAATAGGAGTAGTGTTTAACTTTTCCCAAAATCTGATCATGAGAAGAAGAAACCATTGGTTCCAAAATCGAAAAGATGCTAATTTTATGGATCCTAATTAAAAGCTTCAATCTACCAAGGGAGTTAGGATCAACAACTCCCCTGATACTCCAAATCAAAATACTAAACATCAGTGAACAAAGAACCCTTACTAGAAAATCTAGTTCGGGTTTGTCTAATTTTGCTATCAGAATGAGATTGATCAAGAGAATCCTTATCACTGCCATACCTTAGGTTAGCCAACTCATAACTGCCTTTTTTTTCTTCTCCGACATGATTTTTGTACTTGTCATTCCTCTCCAAGGAGGTTGGAAACCACTCCTACATAAACGACATTGTCAGGTACATGAGCCCCCTCACACCCCTGTGACACCAAACTTTTTATATAACGAGAAGTGTTAGAGAGAGTAGAAAAAATATTAATAGGAGCATGTCGGTGCTATTTCAGGGGTTTTGAAGGGAGTTGCCCGAAAGAAGCTGTCGTCAGTCGGAATCAAAATCTCGTCGCCCGCTTCGAAAGGACGTTGAAGTATGAAATCAAACTGACGCCATATTTTTCATAGTTTAAAATGAAAGAGCACTGTACGTCAAATCCTGTATCTATCCCGAAGATAAACACAAGACTTGAGCATGAGGCTGATCAAATAAACTATGGAAAGTATGACGTCCGTTTGGTCTGCGAAAACTTTGTATTTAACGAAAAGTTCCCTTATTTAATATAAAGGATTAAATAGTGTTTATATTAAGCTGGGTTTGGACATGCTTCCTATAAGGGCAAGCCCTTATAGTTAATTACATCTTAAATGACCAAAATCACTTAAGAAGACTATTGATAAAAATCAGGAAATATTATCTTCATAAATTTCAAAGGGTAGGAATTTTCAATGAAATTGGACATAGAGGTGTGAAAGGGGATTGGTTCAAATTTAGAACATTTTATTATAGAATCCAAAGGAGGAAGAACTAGAGGATGTCAAGAATTCTACAGGAGAACCTCGGTGACTTCCCAAGCTATCCTAATATTTGACTTCAATTTAGAGGAGAATAATTTAAGTGTTTCATCCTGCCAATTTTATTAGTTAGGGCTTATATTCGTGTGAACAATCACACAAACAGCTTGGAAGATATGAGGATTTAGGTCGTGACAAACGACAACCTCAGAATCCTAAAATGAATTAAGGCTTATATTGTAGAGCAGGGCTATATAAAGGTCTAAAGATATGGTGAGGATTTATGTTGCATAAGAAAGCAAACTCAAAGTCCTATGGCTTTATTGTTTAAGTCTATGGAAGGAAGATTGGTTTAGCTAGAGAAGACAGGTTTCGCTATTGAAGATGGCACGTCTGCCCACCATGCTAGCTCCAAGTTCCTCACCGCGACGAGTTTGAGTTTTCTAGTGTGTCAATTTATAATGCAAATCAGATGGCCCTATGGTTGAAGTTCTTTAAATTTTATGAGGGCATATTAAAGTTGATTGGAGCGACACCGGTTAGGATCCTACGGTTCCCTTGTTCCAGCACCACTATTTTCTATTGGATTAACTTTGTAAAAATGAACTTATTAAACTCAACTTAATGAGTTCCATAAATTCATTTAGACTGTGAGAAGCCTCTTTAGCAACCGTAGGTTACCTCCTCCGAGGGATTTCTAATCATCCGATAGAGACATATTAATTTGGTTGCAATTGTAGTTTTATATGATTTTTGTGATTAAACTTTGAGTTGTTTTCAATGTTGTGGGGATGAATTTTATCTTGGTTGATTTTAATTTTGGTTTTGGTTTTAGTTTTGTGGCTATCCTGATAGTTTTAGCTTTCCATGCAAATTTTTATAAGCACAAAAGTATAGCATAAAAGTATAAGAAAGACAACGCTGAAAACCGTAAAGTGTACCTAGCGAGTCTTCTCGTTCCACCACCTGAAACTTAAAATGCATGTTAAGGAAGTTTATAGAGAGCAGGAAAAGTGAAGTTTTGGTTGTTTTCCTAACTCTATGTTGTATTTTGGTGAGTCCTTAAAAGTTTAATTAAGGATTATTTCACTGAGCAAAGTATATTAAGTCTAATAGACCTCTGAGGTATCCTACAAGTTAGGAGGAGGAAGCAGGTCCATGCCTCCCTCTCACCAACTGGTAAAAAGCCTCGAGTCCACTTAAACTTATTACTTTACTTAATGCTTCATCCTTTGAATCCTTCTAATTCTCAGTGAACATTGATGTCTTAATTATCCTTAAGAAAGGGGTAATTATCATTTATCATTTTATTTGAAAATTATCTGAGTGAATTTCCTTAAAGGGCAAGTTGGTGTAACCTGAACACTTAGCCAAGTTCTTAATTAGGCTTAATGGTGTTTCAAGGATGTTTGATTATGTTATGTTTATTTCTATAGTTCTCATTTTGTCAATTTTGATTTGGCCTAAGTCACCACTAAGCCCTTAAGACCTAGGTAATTAGTTTTTAAAAGGTTAAGCTTTAAGTGGTCATGATTCATAATTTGAGTTTTTATTTGACGACTAGTTTTGAAAAAGGTTAAGCCTTAGGTGGTCTTGATTCATGATTTGGATTAATCTAGGTGAGTGTCTTAATTAGTTTTGAAAATGGTTAAGCTTTAAGTGATCATGATTCATGACTTGGATTTATTTGAAAATAAAAATAGGGGTATTAAATTGATTAATTATTGACTTCAAAAGTCATACCCCTAAGTCCACGATTATTTAATTTTAATAAACTTCCAAATTTTAATAATTTATAAATTTATTAACTTAATTGAGAAAGTGAGATTGGTTTCTACCAATTAACCCTTTGTGTTCCAAACATCAAATAAATTGATTAAGATCAGAGGTTGTCCATTTCCCTCCTTGACTCATGCCTAAATATCCAAAAATTACACATTTGCCCCTAAGGCTCTAACACTTCATAATTTGTCAAATTCAATTCAAATGACTTTAAAATTTTTATCTTACCTCATTAATGGGTCAATCCAGACATTAGAGGAGAAAATGCGATTTCTCAGTATTTAATTTATTTTATATAATTATTTTCATGCAAAAATTAGATTTTTCAAAGAAAATTCATAACTTAACCAAGGTAAATTCTAATACTTTGAAATTTTTACTGGATGTAGAACTAGACCAGAGAAGCCTTTAGACCAAATTTCATGATTTTTTGAATTCTTTGTGATTTACCATAATTATTTAATTTTTGGGTTATTTAATAAAAATAAAATATTTTAAATGATGAAAATTATGTTTTGTGTCTTTGAAAAATCTTTCTAATTTTAGAGAACCTAGATGAGCAAATTTCATATTTTTTTTTATTTTTGTTTGATTTATTTGAAATATTTTAGTGAAAACTGATTGCTAGCCTTTAAAAATAATTTTTAAGCTTTGAAATTCAATATCTTTATTTAGAAAATCAGGAAAAATATTCTAATTGTTTCTAAGTGATTAGGAAGAAATTTAGAACATTTCCTTGAATTTTGTTATTTTTGTGTTTTTTATGAATTTTTAAATATTTAAAATAGGCAAAAAATCAATATTCTAAATATTATTTTATTTTTATAAAATATCCTTGATCACAGAGAACTCAAAAAACTAAATTTAATAATTTTTGAGTTGTATTTTGACTTCTTAAAAATCATTCACAGAGAACTCAAAAAACTAAGTTTCATAATTTTTTGAGTTATAGTTTGATTTTTAAAAATCATTCAAGTGTGAACTCAAAAAACTAAGTTTCATAATTTTTTTAGTTATATTTTGATTTTTAAAAATCATTTAAGTGTCAAGAAACTAAGTTTCATAATTTTTTGAGTTATATTTTGATTTTTAAAAAATCATTCAAGTGTTAAGAGTGGATATTTATCTTTAAAAATCAACTTAAGTTATCAAATGAACTCAAAATATTTTGAACTTTTTATAGTGAGTTCTCTAGATCATAAATTTATCTTTAAAAATCAATTTAAGTTATTAAATGAACTCAAAATATTTTGAAACTTTGATGACTATCTTTAAAAATCAAGTTAAGTTGTCAAATGAACTCAAAATAATTTGAAATTTTTATGATGAGTTCTCTGGTCAAATGAACTCAAAATATTTTAAAATTTTTATGATGAGTTCTCTGGATCATAAATCACAGCGGAGATATGATTTTTAAAAATCATTTAAATGTTAAGAGTGGTATTTGTCTTTAAAAATCAATTTAAGTTATTGATTTTTTGAGTTATATTTTGATTTTTAAAAAATCATTTAAGTGTTAAGAGTGGTATTTATCTTTAAAAATCAATTTAAGTTATCAAATTGACTCAAAATATTTTGAAACTTTTATGATGAGTTCTCTGGATCATAAATCACAGTGGAGATTAAAAAGCAAGTCATTTAAATGTTTGTGAATGGTGAGTTCTCTGGATCATAAACCATAGTGGAGATAAAAAATCAAGTCATTTAAATGTTTATAATTTCCAAATTTAATTATTTTAGTGATTTAGTGTTTGTAAAACTTAAGTGTTTGTTAAATGACTTGACCCATGAAATTATTTCCAAAAGCTTCTCTGGACATGGTGGAACTTGCGTTTTAATTGACTTGACCCATGAAATTATTTTCAAAGGTTTCTCTGGTCATGGTAGACCTTCAAAATTTTCTTAGAATTTTCTAATCAATATGCTAATTTCCATGATTATTTTAAGGAAATAATGTGCAAAGACTTGAAAAATATGGACCTCTGTATAGGAACCTCCTTTAACTTTAGAAAAAAATTATAGAATATTTCTCTTGACAGAGGCTACAACATGCCAAAATTTCAAGCCAAGGTGATGTATCAAAATGCATGAAGAATCAAATGATCCCAAACAGTGTTTAATTAATTAAAAATATTTAGTGCATCAAATGGACTTGAAATTTATTCCACATTATTCTCCTCTGTTTACTGAGAAAGAGGGTATTTTTATTTTTTTTGTGATTTTTCTACACCAAGTTATGGGTTTTTGAAGTTTCGGGAGTTTAAATAAATAGAAAAAGCCCTATCTTTCAACTTATCCACGCGGCGTCATGTAGATCTTAGGCAGCTCCAAAACTCCACGTGGCGCACTCCTATTTGACGTCATCGTCCATGCCAACAGCCACACGTCCCGTTGTTTATGTAAAGAAGCTTCATCCGACTTCATCTTGGCCATCCATTTGATACATGCGTGATCAGACGACTCGTGGTCATCGTCCCCAATGGCTTAGGCCAAGAGCAGTCCACCTTCAAGGCTTATAGTCTCTCTCATTTCTCAACCAATTTAAGTGAATTTTTTTTTGAAAATGTCATCTTAGTGAGACCAACACATCCATATGGTTAATGTGTCATGAAATCAAGCCCAAGTAAATGGAGAATCAAAATAGGTTCGAGAGGAGGAAAAGTTTTATACCTTTGCTCTGAGAAATGAGGCTTGAATCAGAGGTGCTCGACACGTTTGTTGGGGTCCAAGGAGGCTAGGGATTAAGCATCTTGCTGTGGTGTAAGGCCTAGGTATGAATTTGACCAAGCTCAATTTCAGGTGTTGGTCTAGAGCTATGGTGGAGGCTATTTCAAAGGGTAATTTGATGGGGCTTTATCTTCTCTTGCTGTTGTGAAGGTGTGGGCACAAGCAATTGAAGTTTGGTGGAGTTATGAGAGATGTCTTGTTTCTGCTATGATTTTTAAGCTCAAAATTAGGGTTATACAAGAGGAATCAAGGTAGTGGAGTGTTGGAATGAGTTGTAGAGGTCTCAAGGAAGCTCTGTGAGTGATTTGGGAGGCTCTGTTTGAGAAAAATTTAGCACTCCCCCATGGCCGTGGAGGTGAGTTTTTATGAAAATGCCCATGGGGTGGCTCTCAGGGTACAAGTTTGGGGTGCATTGTGGTGCTTAGGTGGAGCAGCTCTTCAATTTGATTTGGATGAGCTGGCCTCTAGGTTTGATTTGGGTGAGGTGCCATGGGGTAGCTCTCAGTTTTGAGCTTTTCCGGCCACTAGGCTGGCCGACCGACTAGGGGGGGTGGCCAGGAGCTCAAGGAACCCAGGGGAATATGTCACAACAATTTAGCGCAATAATACCTAATTTTGGTAAGGATATCTTAAGCACATTTATTTTTGGGAATAATATCCCTTAATTTTGGGGGATCTTTGGTCCGTGGCATGATTTAGGTTGTTTCATAGTGTTTGGACTAGTCACTAAGTCTAACTAATGGCTGGGGTGGAGTTAATTTAATGGCCTTAGGGTGGTTAGGTCACATTTAGTGCATGGGTCCAAATGGGTGCAAATGACCAAGTCTTGGGTTTGGTCTAGGCTAGCCATGTCAATTAGCCCAGTTAATTGTTCCATTTTGTGTATATGATCATAAAAAACAACTTTGGTGAAAGATGGAAGTGGTTTTGAGTCCAATTGAAGGAATTTTGAACTTTAATCAATTTGGTCATGTTGGGCTAGGCTTGGGTCTAGCTTGGGTTAGCTTTGGGCTAAGTTCAAATTGATTGTTGTAAATTATAAATAGGCACTTCATGAAGAGTTTTTAACATGAATTGGATGCCAATTTTGAGGTTAAGGATATCAATTGGGTGAAATTTGGGGACGTTGCCAATTTGGGGCTAAAAGTGGGAATTTTGGAATTATGCCAAAATTAAATGGATTTGAGGCTTCACCAAGGCCAATTGATGGTTGATTTTAATGTATAGGAATGTTATAAATATTTTAAGACATTAATTGGGGTCAATTGACAAGGCTATGGGTTCAATTTGGTGAGATTTGGTCATATGGTCAAAATTGGGGTTTTGATCTAAAGCAAAATAGGGCTCAAATCATGGGCCAATTAAGCTTAGATTTGATTTAGTTTGATCATATAAAAGGTGAATTTGAGTTTAGGATTGTAATTGGGGTCAATTGACATCAAATTGATGGACATTTGGCTTGAATTTGGGAAATTTGGGCTTGGCAAATTTGGGGATTTTGGTTAAAGATGGTCAAATTGGCCAAATTGGGTCATGTGGTAGTTAAGAAAAATGAAATTAGGAATATTTGGGATTTATTAAGATTTTCGGGGAATTTTTAGAATTTTTTGGATTTTGGGTTATGGAGGGGTATTTTGGCAATTTGGGGGTGCTTTAGGGGTAAAAGGACAAGATGGGTATTTTGGTAGATTTGAGGTACCAACCATCACCAACAAGCCCTGGAACAATGGAAACTCTATTTTTGGTCCTCTATATAGTGGTCTTAGCCAAACCGTAGCCCTAGGGTTAGTAGGTTTAGGGGACCATCTACATGAGTATCCCAAAAGATCAAGGGACCTAGGCTAGAAATTTGAGTTCAGGGTTGTAAGTGATTGTGGGTGCAGATAAGTGTAGTGAGTGACTCAGCTCTAGACCAACACGCAGAGTCAATCTTAAGTTCCAGCAGTCCTAAGGATGACTCATCTTAAGTTTCCCTTATAATGACCTCACCTACTAAGTGCTAGGAGGTTAGGACCAATATGTGGAACTTCAAGTTGAGTAAAGAAGAGTTTGGAATTTCTAGTGGTGAGGGTGACTTTTATAGTTTTCTAAGAATATTCAATAGGAAAGTCCTATGGCTAGACCTTATGCTACTAAAGAGGAAAAACTAAACCTCAACTAAAAGTGAGGTCAACAAATGGACCCCCGATAGGTGGGCTGTGCTGGGCAAGCACACCCCGCGTATTGGCGTTAACCGATGAGATCAACAAAAACCAATACAAACTCCTAAGTCAACAAAACCAGAAGTTTTTGTAGAGTTGTGTGTTTGATTTGTTTCTGCTGGAAATTAGCAGGTGAGTGTTTAATCAAGTCAAGAAGTAGGGACTCTCGCTGAGGATTGGAGAGTGGACTTTGAGTTATGAAATTTCAAAGATTTCCAAAGGATGGGAGTTGGTATGTAAGTGCTGACCCCGAGGTGGTAATTGAAATTTAGTTATCAATTCAAAAATAGAGAGAGAGTCGGAATGTAAGGACTGACCTCGAATGTAATGAATCAGAAATATATGGCTGATTCAAAAATGAGAATTAAAATGTAGGTCAATTCTCAGAAGAGTGTGTCAGAATGTAAGGACCGACCTCGAATGTAATGAATCAGAAATATGAAAATGAGAATTGAAATGTATATCAATTCTCAAAAAGGAGTGTTGAAATGAAAGGACCGGCCTCGAATGTAATAAATCAGAAATGTGAAAATGAAATTGAAATGTATATCAATTCTCAAAAGAGAGTGTCGAAATGTAAGGACCAACCTCAAATGTATTGAATCAGAAATGTAGGACTAATTTGAAAATGAGAATTGAAATGAAGGTTAATTCTCAAAAGAGACTGTCAAAATGTAAGGACCGACCTCGAATGTAATGAATCAGAAATATGAAAATGAGAATTGAAATGTATATTGATTCTCAAAAGAGAGTGTCACAATGTAAGGACTGACCTCGAATGTAATGAATCAGAAATGTAGGACTGATTCGGGAATGAGAATTGAAATGTGGGTCAATTCTCAAAAGAGAGTGGGTAGTGTTGAATTTACAGAAATGTATCATGTGAAAAAGGTTGATCCTGTTGAAGTAGATTTGTAAAGCTTTATGAGTTATTGTGTAGAATGTGAAATTCTGCGGGGATGTGGAAAGAGTTAGTGTAGATAACGATGGTCGTGCTGCACGCACAAAGAGTAGGAAATTCTGAAAATGGAAGAATCTATTCAACAGGTTTATTTTAATTTCTTGTTGTTTTTATCACATTTAAATTTTAAAAATATGTTTTCAAAGTTTTAATTTTAATTGATTGATTTTCAAAAGAAATTTGTTTTGTTATTTACTCATTTGTGATTTTTTTTTTCATTTATATTTTATTTATTGTTGAAGATTTGTTGTTTCGTTCTTTATTCATTGAAATTCTGAACCATTGCATGGTTTGTGGCTTTCATCCATCGTACAAAAGGGCAACTGAAAAAAAGGCACAATTTGAGAGAAATTTCCATTAATTTGCTCCAAAAGAGATGCCATAAATCAGACATAAGCTAACGCCTCAAAAGGTACATTATGTAATCCATGTCGAAATACATTGAGAATCATCTCATGTTGTGAATACATCAAAGACTGAATATATCAGATACATGTCAAGCTGTTAAAAGAAAGAAAGTGAACCCTCTGTACCAGGTATGTTGAGCTCCTGATCAAGCAGACCTTTTAAGTGATGCTCCAGGATAAGAGTTCCCTTCGCATGTATTGAGAGGTACAACCTTCTCATAGCTCGTACGAAAATAAATCCTCCAGTTTTGTGTCTTGCTGGAATCCATACGATATTTTACTGTCATCCATCTTGTGGAAAGTCAAAGACACCCAACGGTGTCGCACTCCTGGAATGCAATGTTTGACAACATCTGCACCGTTGCCCTTGAGAACAAGTAAAGAACCAACTGGAAGTGGAATCTCTACAGAACCTCTGAATTCACCAGAGCCGACGATATCGATTTTTTTCCTAAATAGAATATTGCTTTTACTCATAAACGAGACTGTGCAGAGAGGCCTCACAAAATCATGATGATCAATGTGCGGGGGAATGCAATCGCCCTCTCCATAAATGTTAATGATGCAACTGTTGAGAATTCAGGTAGCAGGTAGAATATTCCACTTGACCATTAACTTGATCATCCATTTTATTATTGGTGGCAATGGATCCACTTGGTCGTATATGAGGAACCAAGGTGCAATCCCCTATCTATCGTTTGTGAAGTTGTAGCAACAGCCTCACTTGATGGTGATTCTTCTCTTTCCCCTCATCCATTTCTTTGGCTCAGAATATTTTCTTTCCACAAGAAGGCCCTGTCGGCTTCTGTCTCTTAAATTAAATATGTAGTCCAAAATGCTTTTCTCATCACTTTCAGAAAAAACCCTGCTATATAGCTCCAGGCCTTCCAGTATATTGACAAACTTTCCTTGAACTTCTTCATAAAACTTGAACTCTCTTTTATTTACTCTGCTTATCTTGTAGTATTCTACTATACCAGGGGTTGGAAGCTGTCGTGGGCATTTTTTCCATCGAGCATCTGCGGGAACCCAAACTGGTGCTGGTTGATTCGAAACATGAGATTCAGCTTCTAGTGTGATGTATGGCCCTGGGCTCCAAGGTACATGTTGATATGTCCCCAACGGGATATATGGTTCATCTGTTGCGAAGTCTGAAGTCTGAGACCTATTAGTGCTTGAAGTGTATTCTTCCATTGTACTGAAGTGTTGTAAATGTAGAACGTTGAAATCCGGGCATTCTACAAATGTGGCCACGATTGATGTCCCGGCCGGTTTCTCAACGTTGCATGTTGGGCAACCCTTGCATAAGATATCTAGAACTGGGAGCACATCTGATTCTGTCACAAATCTTGACTCTTCATCCATAGTGGACAGGCTGACAGAAGTTTCTCTCAGATCTGGGTCATAAATATGTCCCTCAGGAATGGGGGTAAGAAAATAGTTCATGTCTCTCTGGCGTTTGCGTTCCTGTCGCAGAAAGGCTCTTTGCTTCTTTCGGCTGGCATTTCTGCGCTACGTCCTGCGGAGCAGAGCATTCGATAATCATTCATTACAGGCGTCTATCAGGTCCCTTGCTGAAGTAGTTACCATGGAGGGTAGACGGCTGGGCCCCTCCATCGGAGCTCATTTTGCTATCACGTTTTTACCTTTGTGTGATACGTTGTCTTGAGTGGTTACCCTCAACAGTGAAGGCAGTCCCTCCTTTTCTTTACTGCTGACTACGTCCATTAGAAGACCCTCGTAGTCCATATCAACTTGGTTGAAATCCACATTAAAATCTATGACACCTCCTTGCGGCGCCATGTCCTCATTCAGTGTGAGGTTCCAGCCGTCCTGGAAGGCAAAGATCAACCTCTGTCCAGATATTTTTTTGCAGGTGACAGGAAAAATGTCAGTAGGCCGAAGCTTGTCATGAACAAGAACAACACAAAGTATTTATTATAGTAAAACTTAGTTTCTTTTGGTGAGGAGGATTATTCATTTTATGTGTGAGTTTCGTTTAATTTAATAGGGTATTTAAATTCAAAAGTAGAAAAGAGAACGTGTGAAGTTCAAAATTTTTTTTTCTAAATTTTCATTATAATGAGGTTAATTACAAAATTTGGACTAGGTCATAGACATTTGATCATATAGATAACCCTAAAATAATCAAAGTTTTAAAGTTTCAAAGAAAGCAGAGGAAAGCGACATTGAGTAGCATCAGGTTGCGTGATAGGTTTTTACGTATCGTCCATTTATCGATAACATGGGTCTTTCGCCCTGAAAGTCCACTAACTGGTAGGTTCCTCCTGTATAGACCTTCTCAATGACAAATGGTCGCTCCCAAATTGGCTCAAATTTTCCACCTATTTTGCGGCGTTCAAGAATAGATCTTTTGAGCACAAGTACGAGGTCAGCAATTTTAAATGTTCTTGGGCGGACCAATTTGTCATGGGCTTGTACCATCTTTGCCTGGTAGAGCTCCAAATGTTGTTGGGCTTCTAGAAGTTTTCCCTCGAGACTCTCCTGTTCTTTAAGTTTGAGTTTTGCACTTTCTTCCACTATGAGTTAGTTGGAATGGTGACTCTGAGAGATGGTGTCTGGATTTCTAGCTGTAGCACGACCTTAGCCCCATACATGAGCGCATAGGGTGTACACCGAGTGGGAGTCCTAAAAGTCGTCCAAAGGCCATAAGGCTTCTAATAGTTTGTTGTGCCAATCCCTTTTGTTTTCATCCAGTGTTTTCTTCAAAATCGGTACTAGTGTCTTATTGAAAGCTTCAGCTAGACCATTTCCTCTGGGATAGTAAATTGTAGAGTATCTCCAATCATCCCATGTCTTTTGACAAAATTGTTGATCTTTGTACTCTTAAAAGTTGTCCCATTCTCAGAGATTATTCTTCGCGATACTCTAAAATGGTAGACGATTTGGCTTTTGAAAAATTGAAGGACGTGCTGTGTCGTAACCTCATGTAATGGTACTGTCCCTGCCCATTTGGAGAAGTAATCTGTAGCGGCTAGTATAAAAATGTGCTCTCCAGAAGATGGAGGGTCTATAAGACCTATTATATCCGTACCTCAACACTCGAATGGCCACGAGATAATAGTTGGGTGTAGCACATTCAGAGGCTGGTGTACGACCACCTTATGCACTTGGCATTGGTGACATCTTCTGGCTGTATCCATGCAATCGGACAACATTGCAAGCCAACAATACCGGAGTCTTTTGATGTTCAATTTCATTTTTGGCCTTGACTGGTGAGCACCAACAATCCGGCATGTACTTCTTTGACAATATTCTGTGCTTTGGCTCTGCTCAAACACCGTAACCACATATGGTTAAATGATCTTCTGTAGAGAAAATTTCCTACCAGGGTGTAAAACAATGCCCTCCTTGTGATGTGGTGCACCTCAGACTTGTCTTCTAACAGCTTTCCAACTTGCAAATAGTCTATTAATGGCTTGCGCCAATCTTTGTTGATGTCTGCAACTGTATTTATTGTTTCTTCTTATCCAAGCTTGTGTAGAGTTTCAAAGTAGTTTTGAGATAGGACCTGTTTTCCGTACACCATAACTTCGATGGATCCTTCGGTGGACATGCCATTTCCTTAGCGAGTTTGCTAGAGCGTCGGCATGGGCATTATCTTCTCGAGAAATCTGGTAGAAAGTCACCTCAGGAATCTGCTCCAGAAGCTTCATTGTGTACTAATGGTACTCTGCTAATATTGGTTTTAGAATTTTGTATTGTCCGGCGACTTGCTAGATGACAAGTTGAGAGTCACCATAGATGGTAATGCTTGTTATATCCATTGAGATTGCCAGTTCTAATCCGGTGATTAAAGCTTCATATTTTGCTTTATTGTTGGTGCACGGCTCTGTCTGGTGGTATGAGAACCTCAACATACCCTTTTCTGGCGTGATAAAGATCAAACCAATCCTTGCTTTGTTAGG
This sequence comes from Phalaenopsis hybrid cultivar, assembly GCA_002079205.1. Lineage (NCBI taxonomy): Eukaryota > Viridiplantae > Streptophyta > Magnoliopsida > Asparagales > Orchidaceae > Phalaenopsis > Phalaenopsis hybrid cultivar. The sequence continues at coordinate 166,988 of JXCR01084574.1, read as the reverse complement.
TATAAATGTGCCTGATCCTTTGTCTCTCCTGGCTGACGAAGCACCATCAAAGTACATTTCCCAGCGCTGCGCACTGGAAAATTCCTTTTATAGTATTTGCTCGTCCGGTAACTCGTCATTGAAAGAGGACCCAGCTGGCAGTGGGTGTGCAGTGAGAAAGTTTGCTAGTATCTATCCCTTGATAGCACGAAGGGGAACAAAAGTTATACCAAAATGCAATAAGATCATTGACCATCTTGCTAAACGTCCGGAGAGCGTTTGGTCGGGTTGTCAAATATTGCAATGGATTAACTTTCAAGATTAGGGTAATCTTATGAGAAAGCATGTAATGTCTAAGCTTTTAGGCGGCAAAATTAATGCCAGACAATGCTTATCATTAGGTGGATACCTTATCTCTGTCGGTATTAGACGACGACTCAAGTAGTAGAGTGCATTCTCTTTGCGCTCATCATTGATTTGGGCTAAGAGGGTTCCGAGAGAGTCATCCAAAGCTGCGGTATAATGTATCAATGGTTTTTCTGAGATAGGTGCTGTCAAAACAGGAGGTGTCATTAAATATTGTTTAACATTCTCAAAGGCCCGTTGACATTTCTCTTCTCAAATAAATTTGGCATCCTTTTAAATTAATGACGAAAAAGGCTGACACCTACCCGAGAGATTAGAAATAAATCGTCTCAGATATGCCAACTTCCCATGGAATGAACGTAGTTGTTTCAAGGTTTTAGGGGGAGGCATTTCCAAGATAGCTTTAATCTTATCTAGGTCGGTCTCAATTCCCCAATGATGGACAACGAATCCCATAAATTTCCTAGAGGTAACGCCAAAGGCACACTTTAAGGGATTCATTTTAAGGTCATATCGTCGTAATCGTTCAAACACAATCCTCAAATCATACAAATGGTCTATTTTCTATTTATTTTTGATGAACAAATCATCCACATAGCATTCTCCTTAGTTGTGAATGAGGTAGTCAAAAATCTTCGTCATTGCGCGTTGATATGTTACTCCAGCGTTCTTTAAACCGAACAATATCACTGTGTAGCAGAAAATTCCAATCAATGTTCTGAAAGCTGTAAGTGCTAACTCCTCGGGAGACATCTTGATTTGATTTTATCCCAATGATCTGTCCATGAAGGAGAAAATTTCATGTGTTGAAGTGATATCCAGCATCATCTTTGGTATAGGTAGTGGAAACTCGTCTTTTGGACATGCTTTATTTAAATCTCTAAAGTCGACACAAATGCGGAACTATCCATTTTTTCTTCTTAACAGGTACAATATTAGCCAACCATACGGGATATTGCTCCTCTTTCACAAAGTTGGCATCTATCAACTTCTTCATTTCGGCGATGACTTCTTGTTTTATTTCAAGGTGCATCCTCCCAGGAGCTTGTTTTACTAGGTTTATATTCTTATCCACCCTAAATTTATGGACTGCAACCTCTGTTAACAGTCCTAACATTTCATCGTAGGTCCATGCGAAGTAATCTTTAAATTCTGTTAATAGTTTGATCAATTTTGCAGATTCTTTGTCATCAAGTAAAGAACTTCTAAATGTAGGCCAGGTTCATTCTTCAGTCCCGAGGTTAATGTCTTTCAATTCATCGATAGTAGATTTAATTTCTGCCTCAAATTCTAGCAGATCATCTTCTATTGGTTGATCAGTAGAATAGACCTCTACATTGAGACAATCCTCTTCTGACTCACTAGTAACAACCATGCAGAATTCAGAATCATCGACTGGTCTGACTGTACCAAATCCGATACCTTATTTTGAATTAGGAGTTTGACTTTTAGCATTCCCTAGTTTTCCAAAAAGATGAAATTTATCTTTTGGTATTTGTTTTGTTAAGTGTCCATGTTGAATTAATTTTTGAACACAAGGCGAGAAGTAACCAAAAGGCAATTCCATCAATTCATTAGAATCAACATCAAAATTTACTTGTTTTTCAAGCTCAGTAGAGGTAGAAGCATGGTAAAATTTGATTGACTTTGAACCAACACAACGGACTTCCTTGACCTCTAAACTCTTGACCTTTTGAGGGAGGATCGGAGTAAGGGTCAAAGTATTCACATAGTGGTTTATATTCATTCCTCTCTGTATCTTCTAGGGATATCTCGTACTGAGGTTTCTTCTGCTTCGTAATCATTATTTCATCTTCAGAACTATTTTCATCACCAATGTTCATGGTCGGCCTAGTCAGTTCAACAATTAAATTTATCTTTCCTCATCCACGTCCACGGCCTCGACCTCGGGTGCAAGAACTAGAAGAACCTCCACCAACTCGTTGTAAGGGAGTGGTAGAAGGTTGTTGAAGCGGAGTTGTTCGACCTCCTCTTTGTGATTCTTCTGAATCTTTATTTTTATTTGTCAAAATCTCGCTTGAGAAGACAGTCTTCTTTGGAGGCGCGTAGAAGGCAGTGTCTTCATGGATACCAACTTCATGCACTGAAAATGGTTGTAGGTCTCCCTTGATGCAATTTTCGTGACCATCTTTGCAGTATTTTATGCACTGGTGCAAAGATGATGGAGCCATATTGTGCTCATGAATCCATGGTTGATCCAATAGAGCGTTAAAAGAAGCGTCGGCGTCGATGATATGAATTTTAGTGGTTTTTACAAGTTCTCCAACTTTCATAAGTAATGTAATTGATTCCTCTTTCTCCCTTTTGGTTGAATCCTCTTAACATCATCTTATCGGTTGTAAGCTCTTGAGCTCCAATATCCAAACAGGCCAATGTCCGTAGGCTCATCAAGTTAAGAAATGCTCCAGGATCCACTAATACTCTGGACAACACAAATCTGCAAATGTTGACGGAGATGTAGAACAGACAGCTGTGGTCGGCAGTACCGAGCAACAAGTCTTCATCTGTGAAGGTTACCCCTGGTGTTCTCTCAATGAGCAAACTTCATCTGAGGATGTGCTAGCCAACTGAGCTAAGCAAATTTTTGGATCAAGAAAAGCTGTAACCAGAGATTCTCTCATCTCCTTTGATGGGATCAGAGCGTCATAGATGCTTAGTCGGGCAAGCAACTTCCTAAGATGAGCTAGCACATTATAGTCTACTTTGTATGATCCTTCAATTTTATCTTGATTATGTGGTTCTTCCACTGGTGGAGGTGGGGGTATCTCTTCTCGGATTCTCTCATCTCCTTTGACAGGATCAGAGCGTCGTAGATGCTTAGTCAGGCAGGCAACTTTTTAAGATGAGCTAGCACGTTGTAGTCTACTTTGTAGATCCTTTGATTTTATCTTGATCATGTGGTTCTTCCACTGGTAGAGGTGGGGGTATCTCTTCTCGAGTCATTATCTGTTTTTCGTTGTCTGTTGGAGCTATTCTTGGTGTTAACACTTTTTCGATCCTTAAGTTAACTTTTGTGACTTCTTCTTCTTGAGATATCATTGTTGAATCTTTCGATATTATTTCCTCTTTGTTGGAAAGATCTAAGTTGATGGCAAGCAGTGTACCATGATGCTCGAGAATTGGCTCCTGGTTATCGGTGCTATCGTAAGTAATATTATTGATGCTTCTTTAGACTTGACAACGAGTTCATCAGACTCAAGTACGATTTGAGGATCATTTTGGGGATGGATATCGCAGCTAGATCGATCATAATCTTTTACGTCATCACTAGAAACAGTCAAAACATAGCCAAGATCACACTCATTATATTTATAAGACCCCGGAGGGAGAAAAAGATAATCGTACAAAGTCAAGGGTTCGAGGATTTTCTTCCCCAAATCTGAGACAACCAATCTAGTAGAGGCAACCCCTATGCTACCTCCCGTGCTATAAATCTTTGCAGTGAAGCTTTTCTTTTTCTTGTTCTTTATCCTTGACGATGATTGATCTCCTGATGAAACCCTCATCTCGGGCTCAGTATGTTGCGGACTCTGAATGGAGGCTCGTTTTGATGCAGATTGTATCTTGTTCAGTATCTTCTTGGACGATCTGCTCCAGACCTCCTTCCATTCTTCTTTGGTATTTGTAGAAGCTTATTTCAATGAATTATGTATGTGATCAAGGACCCTCTTAAGTTCATCCCTAGTTGTAGTCCATCCATCTATTCCGGCATACAGATCAATTGGGGAGATTGGCTCGACCGAAATCATGTTTATGGAACATTTTTCAGGTTCTTTTAAATATTATTTCGGGATTGTAATGTTCTCTTCCTTGAGGTTCTTCTTGAGCCAGTCCTTAAAGATGAAACACTTGTCTATAGTGTGCCCAAGCAACCGGTAGTATGGGCAATAATTTAGTTCATTATTCTTATCCACCTCTTTGGGTTTCTTTGGATCTGGTAGTTTGAATTATGGCTTCTATATCAGGCTTTTGAATATTTTAGGCATGGCTTCATCCTTGAAAAAATACAAAACTTTTCACGCTCTAACAGGGATATTCTTTTACCCACTGTTCGAGGTGATCCCTTCTAAGACAGCCTTTAGTTGGATTGACTGCTCTGTTTCTGAGAGTACTGTGATGAAGAATAGCGATGTTCTTCTATATATATCTTTATCAGCTGCTTTCCTTTGCGACAGTCGTGACTACTCCTGATTTCTTTTCGAACACTCTGGTCACCTTAGCCTTTTCTTGTGGCTCCATGTGCTTCATTTCTTCTTGAAGACTGCTGGCTTTATTGAGTAGCTTCTCGAAGGATTTGATGGTGAGTCCTTTAAGCATGAAAGCTACTAGCTCATGAATGCTCTTGAGTAGAATCTCAATCGCTTGATGTTCCTGTAGCTGAGGTTCACATTTCTTGCTAAGGTTTCTCCACCTCAAATATAGTGTGCCAAAGTTTTGCTGGGCTTTTGCTTCTCCTTCATGAGCTCTCCAATAGACACATGATGTTGCACCCCGGTAAATCTTTTCACAAATAACTATTCCAACCCAGAAAATGTTTTAATTGACCCGTTGGGCAATTCAGCGTACCAGTCAAAAGAAATTCCTGACAAGCTGCAGAAGAATTACTGATAGAATAGAGCTTCATTATTCCTCGTGTTGCCACAACTAGCACGGAAATGTGCTATATGTTGTTTGGGATTTCCAGTCCTGTCGAATATCTTAAAGTTTGGGGCCAAAAAACCCTTGGGGAAAGGTACGACATCAAATTCTTTTGGGTAAGGTCTACCCTTTAAAATTGATGCACTGCCCTTGGATTGGGCTAAGGCGTCCTGTACTTGTTCAACCATTTGCTTGAATTCCTTTTCTGGCATGGCACCTGATGGAGAATCTTTCTTTGGTTGTTCATCTTTTTCTGCTGAAGTAGCCTCTCTTCCTTCATCTGGGATGTGTATGATTTCTGACAGATTAATCTCTGGAGAAGCCAATCTCGGTGCTTGTGATTTCCCCTGAATAGTGGCCATGGCAGTCATAGCTGCAGTCATCTCTTCTATTCTTTTCTCCAGTAGACTGACTTGCTCATCCCTTAGGAGGATAACCCTACGTAGCTCATCTATGACATTCTCTTTGGTATGAGGTTGAGCCTCTCGCACAGATGTGGTAGCTCTGGTTTTGATCACATGGACATCCGTGAAATCCTCCTCCATGTAATCATTGTAATCAAAATCTTCATTATCACTGTTGACGGAAACTCCGTGCTCTCGAGCTAACTCAGAAATCTCAATCCTGAGTTTCTCAACTTTTTCTTCAATTATTTATTCTTTGATTGCTTTAAGATCTGGAGGACCTTGGTGGATAACCTCTAGTTGTTCTTCCATCTCGCTGGCTATTGTCATGACGATGTCAGATATCTCAGGCACTGGTTTTACTTCCTGTCTTGCAGGCTCACTGAACTGTATCGGTGCAGCGACCTTGGGTACTTATACTCTCTTCTTTTTCAATGATGATGTCTCAGGACGGGACGTCTTGGTAGAAACATCGGTATGTTGAGGGAAGGTATGCTCCCCGTGGTGTAGACCGGCTACAGTGTCAGGTAATCGCTGGGATTGCAGGAATGCAGGAATGACGGGTAAGATCTTCAGACCCAGTCTTGACATAACTGGTCGACGACTTGTGGTCCTGGTGGTTGTATGATCAGTAGTAATCACTGCGGTATCAACTCTGTTCCCTAAGCAGATCCAAACAGAAATGCGAGTAGGCAGTGCTCCAGTTGTCTTACAGGATTGCTGGCGGATTTGACGCCTTTCAAAATTTCCTTCTTCACGCGAGGGGAAATTGCATCTCCGACTTGTTTAAGTAACTCTCTAACTGAACATCCTTCTTTAGTAGCAAGACTTCTTAAAACTACGCTAACTCGAGTGATAGGAGTGAACTTCTTTTCCTCCTCACTGTGTCCATGAAGTGATTGTAATACAGCAGCGATCCTCTGGATACTCTCATATCCATCTGTATCTGTCAAAGGATGGAATCTACTCCCTCGTAGGAGTGGATAAATTTCCAGAAATACTTCTTCATGATGCTGAGGTTCCTCCTCAATGGGTGTCCCCTTGAGAACCTGGGCTTTAATGGCGCTCGGAACTCTTCTATTGCAGTTCCTCCTTTGAGTTTAGGTCAGTGGTACATTTGTTGAGCTTGACCCAATTTCAAACACGGGTGGTGGGGCACTTAATCCTTCAGTCGGATCTTCAACGATCATCACTTCTTTTCCCTTAACAGCAACGGGGCTACCAGGTTTGGTGGGTGCCGTGACGGAAGTAGCTTTAGCCTTCTTGCAGGCAAGGACGTCTTGAAGGTAGTTCAAACTGAATTCTGCAGACGGTTCTTATATTTTTTGAGCAGCGATCTTCAATACCACAAACGGGGCTTTCCCAAGGATGACCTCAAGATCTTCAAATCTGGCTCCAAATTTGATGGTAGGAGTGATGTTGCGGGCTTCATGATTTGTCGGCAGCTTGTACGAAAAGGTCAGAGTCGGGTAGGCAATCATAGCAGGCTTTAAGAATAGAAAATCTTAATGTTAGCTATATGGCCAAAAATCTCATAATCTTTAGTACAAGCACTGAAAATAGAGGTTGATCTGTAGACCGGGCGGGTCTTAATTTATGGGTATTTAAAATTTTGTTTAAGAAAAAATAAGATGAGTAAAATTTAATTAATGCAAGAAAGTTTCAAAGTGCGTGCAGCACAACAAGATTTGGTTTAATTTACGGAATAACAAATTAAATTTGGAAGGGAGATGTGATATCTTTAAGGACCCAGTGCGGGACCCAATTAGTGGCAGAAAATGCCCAGGTGGAACTAGTCCACTGACACACCTATCGGGGATCCGACCCCATATAAAAATTTAAAGAGTCCTTATTGGCCTTCTGAACCCCTCTGTTCAAAAGTGGTTCAACAACTAGTCCTAAAGTCGAAGGAGTTTATTGTACCTTCCCAGGATAGAAATGGGTGAAGTATGTCAACAGAAGAAGGGTAATTTTGTTCAAGAGGGGCATGGACACATTGTCGATGTGTGGAGATAATATTTCCTGGTTTTTGTGGAGAGAAAAGCTTGTCCCCAGAAGAGTCGCCAGAAGCTGTCGGCACTATTTCAGAGGATTTGTGGGGAGTTGCCCGTAAGAAGCTGTTGGCCGACTGAATCGAAATCCTATCGTCAGCTTCGAAAGGACATTGAAGTATGAAATCAAATTGACCCCATATTTTTCATTGTTTAAAATGAAAGAGCACTGTACCGTGAATCCTATATCTATCCCAAAGGATAAACAAAAGACTTGAGGATGAGGCTCGATCAAATAAACTAAGGAAAGTATGACGTTCATTTGGTCTGCAAAACCTCTGTATTTGCCGACAAGTCCCTCTATTTAAAGTGAAGGATTAAATAGGATTTATATTAAGCTGGGTTCGGACATGCTTTCTATAAGGGCAAGCTCATATAGTTAATTATATCTTAAATGACTTTGGACATGCTTCCTATAAGGGCAAGCCACTATAGAACATGCTTCCTATAAGGGCAAGCCCCTATAGTTAATTACATCTTAAATGACCAAAGTCACCGAAATTCCTATAAGGGCATGCCCCTATAGTTAATTACATCTTAAATGACCAAAGTCACCTAAGAAGATCTATAAGGGCAAGCCCCTATAGTTAATTACATCTTAGATGACCAAAGTCACCTAAGAAAACTTCTATAAGAGCAAGCCCCTATAGTTAATTACATCTTAAATGACCAAAGTCACTTAAGAAGACTCCCTTTCTATAAGGGCAAACCCCTATAGTTAATTACATCTTAAATGACCAAAGTCACCTAAGAAAACTCTCGATAAAAATCAGGAAATATTATCTTCAAGGAATTTCAAAGGGTAGGACTTTTCAATGAAATCAGACGTAGAGGTCTTAAAGGGGAATGATTCAAATTTGGAACATTTTTTTGTAGAATCCAAAGGAGGAAGAACTAGAGAATGTCATGGATCCTTGAGGAGACCCTTGGTGACTTCCGAAGCTATCCTAATGTTTGGCTTCAATTTAGAGGAGAAAATTTTAAGTGTTTCAACCTGCTAATTTTATTAGTTAGGGTTTACATTCGTCTGAACAATCACACAAATAGCCTGACAGGTATGAGGATTTAGGTCGTGATAAACGACAACCTCGGAATCCTAAGATGAATTAGAGCTTATATTGTATATCAGAGCTATACAAAGGCCTAAAGATATGGTGAGGATTTATAATGTAGAAGCAAGCAACCTGAAAGTCCTATGGCTTTGTTGTTTAAGTTTAATGAAGGAAGATTGGTTTAGGTGGGGAAGACAGGTTTTGCTGTTGAAGATGGCTATGGTGCCGACCATGCTAGCTCCAAGTTCCTCACCGCGATGAGTTTGAGTTTCCTAGTGTGGCAAGTTATAATATTAAATCAGGTGGCCCAATGGTTGAAGTTCTTTAAATTTTATGAGGGCATATTAAAGTTGATTAGAGCGACACCGGTTAGGATCCTACAGTTCCCTCATTCCGACACCACTATTTTTTATTGGATTCACTTAGTCAAAATGAACTTATTAAACTCAACTTAATGATTTTCATAATTTCATTTAGACCGTGAGAAGCCTCATTAGCAACCGTAGGTTACCTCCTCCGAGGGATTCCTGATCATCCGATAGGGACATCTTAATTTAGTTGCGATTGTAGTTTTGTGTGATGTTTGTGATTAAATTTTGAGTTGTTTTGAATGTTGTGGAGGTGAATTTTATCTTGGTTGATTTTAATTTTGGTTTTAGTTTTAGTTTTGTGGCTATCCTGATAGTTTTAGTTTTCTATGTAAATTTTTATAAGCACAAAAATTTAGCGTAAAAGTACAAGAATGACAACTGTAAAAATTATAAAAGCGTACCTAGCGAGTCTTCTCGTTCCACCATCTGAAACTTAAAATTCATGTTGAGGCAGTTTATAGAGAGCAGGAAAAGTAAATTTTTGGTAGTTTTCCTAACTCTATGTTGTATTTTGGAGAGTCCTTAAAATTTTAATTAAGGATGATTTCATTGAGCAAAGTATATTAAGTCTAATAGAACTCTGAGGTATCCAACAAGTTAGGTGGAGGAAGCAAGTCCATGCCTCCCTCTCACCAATTGGTCAAAAGCCTAAAGTCCACTTAAACATATTATGTTACTTAATGCTTCATCCTGTGAATACTTCTAATGCTCAGTGAACATTGATGTCTTAATTATTCCAAAGAAAGGGGTAATTATCATTTATCATTTTATTTGAAAATTATGTGAGTGAATTTCTTTAAAAGGCAAGTTGGTGTAACCTGAACACTTAGCCAATTTTTTAACTAGGCTTTCTGGTGTTTCAAGGATGTTTCATTATGTCATGTTTATTTCTCTAAACCTCATTTAGTCAATTTTAATTTGGCCTAAGTCACCACTAAGCCCTTAAGACCTAGGTGAGTGTTTAGTTTTGAAATGGTTAAGCTTTAAGTGGTCATGATTCATAATTTGATTTTTTTTTAAAATCAAAATAGGGGTATTAAATGGATTAATTATTGACTTCAAAAGTCATACCCCTAAGTTTAGGATCATTTACTTTTAATAAACTTCAATTTTAATAATTTAGAAATTTATTAACTTAATTAAGAAAGTGAGATTGGTTTCTACCAATTAGCCCCTTATGTTCCAAACATAAATTAAATTGATTAAGATCAGACGTTGCCCATTTCCCTCCTTGACTTAAGCCTAAATGTTAAATAAGGCTAAATTTCCAAAAATTACACATTTGCCCCTAAGGCACTAACACTTCATAATTTGTCAAATTCAATTCAAATGACTTTGAAATTTTTATCTTACCTCATTCATGGGTCAATCAAGACATCAGAGGAGAAAATGTGATTTTTCAGTATTTAATTTATTTTATATGATTATTTTCATGTAAAAATAGGATTTTTCATAGAAAATTCCTAACTTGACCAAGGTAACTTCTAATCCTTTGAAATTTTTACTGGAGGTAGACCTAGACTAGAGAAACCTTTGGACCAATCTTTTTGATTTTTTGAGTTCTCTGTGATTTATCAGAATATTTTTAAATTTCAGGTTATTTAATAAAAATAAAATATTTTAAATGATGAAAATTAAGTTTTGTGTTATTGAAAATCTCTCTAAGGATAGAGAACCCAGAGGACCAAATTTCATATTTTTCTATTTTTTCTTTGATTTATTAGAATTATTTTAGTGAAAACTCACTTTTAGCCTTTAAAAATTATTTTTAATGTTTGAAATTCAATATCTTTATTTAGAAAATCAGGAAAAATATTCTAATTGTTTCTAAGTAATTAGGAAGCAATTTAGAATATTTCCATGAATTTTGTTATATTTGTGTTTTTTAAGAATTTTTGAATATTTAAAATATGCTAAAAATAAAGTTTTTATTCTAAATATTATTTTATTTTTATAAATTATTCCTGATCACAGAGAACTCTACAAATTAAGTTTCATAATTGTTTAAGTTAAATTTTGACTTTTAAAAATCATTTAATTGTCAAAAGTGGTATTTATCTTTAAAAATCAACTTAAGTTATCAAATGAATTCAAAATATTTTGAAACTTTTATAGTGAGTTCTATGGATCATAAACCACTGTGGAGATAAAAAATGAAGTCTTTTAAATGTTTATGTTTTCCAAAATCAATTATTTTAGTAATTTAGTTTTTGTAAAACTTAAGTGCATTTTAAATGACTTACCCATGAAATTATTTTCAAAAGCTTCTCTGGTCATGGTGGACCTTCCAAAATTTTCTTAGAATTTTCTAATCAATATGCTAATTTCCATGATTATTTTAAGGAAATAATGTTGAAGAACTTGAAAAATATGGATCTCTCTATAGGAACCTCCTCTGACTTGGAAATATCAGAGGATATTTCCCTTGGCAGAGGCTACAAAATGCCAAAATTACAAGCAAAGGTGATGTATCAATATGCATCCAGAATCAAATGATCCCAAACAGTGTTTAATTAATTAAAAATATTTTATGCGTTGTACTTGAAATTTATTTCACATTATTCTCCTCTGTTTACTGAGCAAGAGAGTGTTTTTATTTTATTTTTGTGATTTTTCTACACCAAGTTATGGGTGTTTGAAGTTTAGGGAGTTTAAATAAATAAAAAAAGCCCTATTTTTCTACTTACCACGCGGCACCATGTAGATCCTAGGCAGCTCCAAAACTCCACGCGGCGCGCTCCTATTTGACGCCGCCGTCCACGCTAGCAGCCACGCGTCCCGCTGTTTATGTAAAGAAGTGTTGTCCAGCTTCATCTTTTTCATCCACTTGATACACGCGCGATGGAACGGCGCATGGTCATCGTAACTAATGGCTTATGCCGAGAGCCATCCACCTTCAAGGCTTATGATCTCTCTCATTTTTCAACCAAATTAAGTGAATTTTTTTTTAAAATGCTCGTCTTAGTGAGACGAACACATCCATACATTTAATGTGTCATGAAATCAATCCCAAGTAAATGGAGAATCAAAATAGGCTCGAGAGGAGGAGAAGCTCTTTACCTTTGCTCTAAGAAGGGAGGCTTCAATTAGAGGTGCTTGGCACGTTCGTTGGGATCCCAGGAGGCTAGGGATTAAGCCTCTTACTGTGGTGTAAGGCCTAGGTATGAATTCAACCAAGCTCGATTTCAGGTGTTGGTCTAAAGCTATGGTGGAGGCTATTTCAGAGAGTAATTTATTGGGGCTTTATCTTCCCTTGCTGTTGTGAAGGTGTGGGCACAAGAAATTGCAGTTTGGTGGAGTTTTGAGAGATGTCCTATTTCTGCCCTAATTTTTAAGCTCAAAATTTAGGGCGATACAAGGGGAATCAAGGCAGTGGAGTGATTGGAATGGGTTGTGGAGGTCTCAAGGAAACTCTGTGAGTGATTTGGGAGGCTCTCTTTGAGAAAACTTTAGGGCACCCCCCATGGCCGTGGAGGTGAATTTTTATAAAAATGTCTATGGGGTGGCTCTCAGGGCACAAGTTTGGCTGCATTGTGGTGCTTAGGTGGAGGGCAGAGGAGCTCTTCAATTTGCTTTGGATGAGCTGGCCTCTAGGTTTGATTTGGGTCAGCTACCATGGGGGTGGCTCTTGATTTTGAGCTTTTTTGGCCACTAAGCTGGTCGGCCGGCCGGAGGGGTGGCTAAGAGCTCAGGGAACCCAGGGGAATTTATCACAGCAATTTAGTGCAATAATACCTAATTTTGGTAAGGATATCTAAAGCACATGATTTTTTCGAAATAATATCCCTTAATTTGGGGGAAGTTTGGTCCATGACATGATTTAGGTGGTTTCATAGTGTTTGGACTTGTCACTAAGTCCAACGAATGGCTGGGTTGGAGTTAATTTGGTGACTTTAGGGTGGTAAGGTCACATTTAGTGCATGGGTCCAAATGGGTGCAAATGACCAAGTCTTGGGTTTGGTCTAGGCTAACCATGTTAATTGGCCCAATTAATTGTTGAGTTTGGTGTAGATGATCATAAGGAACAACTTTGGTGAAGGATGGACGTGGTTTTGAGTTCAGTTGAAGGATCAATTTGAGGGAATTTTGGACTTTAATCAATTTGGTCATGTTGGGCTAGGCTTGGGTCTAGCTTGGGTTAGCCTTGGGCTAAGTCCAAATTGATCATTGTAAATGGTCAATAGGGACCTATTTAAGAGTTTTCAACATGAATTAGATGTCAATTTGGAGGTTAAGGAAATCAATTGGGTGAAATTTGGGGACTTTTGCAACATTAATTTGAGGCTTTACCAAGGCCAATTCATGATTTATTTTGATGTATAGAAATGTTATCAAAATTTTGCAATATTAATTTGGGTCAATTGACTAGGCTATGGGTTCAATCTGGTGAGATTAGGTCATATGGTCGAAATTGTGGTTTTGACGAAAATCAAAATTGGGCTCAAATAATGAGCCAATTAAGCTTAGATTTGGTATATTTTGATCATATCAAAGGTTAATTTGAGTTTAGAATTGTAATTGGGGCCAATTGAGATCAAATTGATGAATATTTGGGTCGAATTTGAGGAATTTAGGCCCTTAAAGGCAAAGTTGGGTGTTTTGGTTAAAGATGGTCAAATTGGCAGAATTAGGTCATGTGGTAGTTAATAAAAATGAAATTGGGAATATTTGGAATTTATTAAGATTTTCTGGGAATTTTTTGAATTTTTGGGATTTTGGGTTATGGAGCGGTATTTTAGTAATTTGGGGGTGCTTTAGGGCTAAAAGGCCAAGATGGGTAGTTTGGTAGATTTGAGGTACCAACCATCACCAAAAAGCCATGGATCAATGGAAACCCCATTTTGGGTCCTCTATATAGTGGTCATAGCCAAACCGTAGCCCTAGGGCTAGTAGGTTTAGGGGACCATCTACATGAGTATACCAAAAGATCAAGGGACCTAGGCTAGAATTTTAGTTCAGGGTTGTGAGTGATTGTTGGTTCAGATAAGTTTAGTGAGTGCCTCAGCTCCAGACCAACAGCAAGAGACAACCTTAAGGTCCAGCAGTCCTAAGGGTGACTCATCTTGAGTTTCCCTTTAAGTGAGCCCACCTACTAAGTGTTGGAGGTTAGGACCAATATATGGAACTTCAAGTTGAGTAAAGAAGAGTTTGGAGTCTAGTGGTGAGGGTGCCTTTTCTAGTTTTCTAAGAATAGTCAATAGGAAAGTCCTATGGCTTGACCTTAGGCTAGTAAAGAGGAAAAGCTAAACCTCAACCAAAAGTCTGGTCAACAAAGTAATAGTATGTATATTTCCATGTAAAGATCGAGTCTCCACATTAGCATCCATATGGACCAAACTACCTTGACACCCTTGTAAATCATTCTCTAAAGGAGTAGAATTATCATTAGTTGTAAGAATATCAGCAGCTCAAAAATCCTCCAAATGTCGAGGACCATCAACATCATCATTCATAATAAAATCAGTGGATGTCACAGTAGTGTCCAAACCCCCAACATTCAAAGCACCCCGATTAGGCACAACCGTAGTCTCCACACACTTAGCCAACAAAGAGGTTGGTGTTGCTATTTTGACAGAAAGATTCTATTGATTTTGCCCACCATTCCTTTTCCATAATTCCGGGTGAAGATGGAAACACTGAGCTGAATCGTGACCAAACATTCTACAATGACCACAGTAATGAGGGTGTTGTTCTAACTGTACCTACTACCAATAACAATTGTGGGCAGATCCAATCCAAACCTCCTTAGGGGAGGCAAAGTGACATCACACTCAATAAAATTCTAGCCATGAAAGGTCTAGATAAATTAAAAGTAGGAGCATCTAATTTTAACGGTTTGCCAAACATCGCAGCAACAGAGAACAAAATTTCATGATTAAAAAGATGAACTTTCAATCTTGGTAAACAGATCCATATAGGGATAATAGGGAGCTCAGCCTTCGCATCAAAATCAACTTACCACTTAAGAATCTTCATAAATATATCATCAAATTGCATAAAAAGCATCGCAAAAATTCAAGCATAATCTTCTTCACTTGAAAGCTGAATCAAAATGTGTCGGCCATCCAAAAGGCCAACTTTACAACTTCTAACAAGATTCATGAGTTCAAAATATTTGCAAATAAAATCAATCTTAGGATGTCCATATAAAAAATTTCAAACTAAATTTAAACGACAAGATGAAGCAAGTATCGAGTTCTCCGAATCAGACAGATATAAAGCAAGTTTTCCCGCTTTTTTTCAGATTTCGTTATAAAATTATACTCACCTCCTAAAATAAGAGATTCATAGAATGAATTAGGGAAAAGCAAATTATTACTCATCACCTTGGAGGAAACATGAGTTCCCGCAACAACTACAATAAAATTAGGGGCCATAACATGCCCGAGAAACCAAGATGTAGCAAATCGATTCTCAAAAATCGAAATAAAAGAAGTGAAAACCATCGAAAAAGCCTCAAACCGAGAGAAATCAAAGAGATTGGGGAGAAATCACCTGGAAATTGCAAGGCAGAAAGATGGGAAGCAATTGTCGCACAAAATACTAGAGGAGGAAGGAACCCTAGCCGATATATATATATATATCTATATATGTATATATATGGTAAAAGGAGCATGAGTCGGCTCCCTACATGTTAAAAAGGGTGAAATTACAAAAAAAGGTTGGTTGGGAAGTCCCCAAACTAGAAATTAAAATACAAGATTACTCACTCATAAGGGATATAACAACCACCAAAACTCCCTAAAATAGGAAGGAGAAGATATATACATACACCTATGTATATATATTTTCCACAAAACAGACTGAAAAATCAAAAAATACAAATCAACCCCCAAGCAAGACAAAACATCTGAACACCCAGTAACAAAAATGTAACACAGCCTCAGTATCAGAGCAGGACTAATCATGGCCTCAAACACTGTCCCAACTNGGATATACCAACCACCAAAACTCCCAAAAATAGGAAGGAGAAGATATATACATACACCTATGTATATATATTCCACAAACACAGTCTGAAAAATCAGAAAATACAAATCAGCCCCCAAGCAAAACAAAACATCTGAAGACCCAGAAATAAAAAAGTAACACAGCCTCAGTATCAGAACATGACTAATCATGACCTCAAACACTGTCCCATCAATCATTTTTGCACTCTTAGGTAAGGAATTTGAAGGTTGTCCCCCTGAGTTAGTAAGTGTAGGGAGGGGGAGAGGATTGTGGATACCTTAGGATGATCAGCATTAGCACCCTCCGTAGCTAGGAAATTTGCAGGTCTATTAGCTTCCTTATACACAAATGAGAAATGAATCTTACTTTTAGTGCTGAGCTTTTTAATTCTGTGAATCCATTGATTGATATGCCAAAAGAAAGACATCTTAAAATTTAGTAACTTCACCAGCAGGGAGGAGTCCACTTCAGCAACAATCCACTGCCACTTATTCTCCTTAGGAAAATTTTAATGCCCAATATAGAGCAGCAGCTTCAGTTTCTAAAGCATCATCAGCTATATAAGGGGCCTTATAGAACAACAAAGTATTCCCCGTGTGATCTCTAAAAATTCCCCCTATACCTGCTCTCTTGTTTGTGTAGCTTCCATCAGTATTAATTTTAATGAAAGGATAAGGAGGTCTCTCCCATCTCACCTTGATGATCTTAATGTTATTAGCACCCATGTAAGTTATGGTCTGCAGGACCTTGGGGAACTTCCTCCAGTTTATCATTTTATTTAGGTAAGCCCAGTAGTTAGTCATCACCCTTGTAGCACTTGCCTCCCTCTCCTCATGTTTGGCCATGTTTCTAGCCATCCAAATAAACCAAGCAACAATGAAGGGAATTGGCCTGAGATTTATCTCTTTCCAATCTTTGATACATTATGTAATGTTATCCCAACCAATGTTAATCAGGTTGATGTTCATTTGGGAAGTCAATCTATTCCAAACCTCCTTTGCAAAATTGCACCTGAAGAATAAATGATCACTTGTGTCCTGATCAAGCTTACATAGATGGCATCTAGAAGGACCTTTCAGGCCTTTTAGTTTCAGAATATCATCAGTAGGAAGAAGGTTATTAAGAACTCTCCAAGAAAAGAACATCATGGAAGGAGTAAGGTGTTTTTGGCAAGAAGAAACATTCCACTAGCAAGTGTCCCAATTGTACAAATAGTTTTGTATATCTTTTGAGATGCTAGCTCTGGTCCTGTTCATCAAATTATGTTGATCGTTGTTTTTTCTGTCAAATTGGATAGTAGAAATGTAGCTGACAGACTACTCCTTCAGTAAACTCCTCAAGAAGTCCTCAGACCATACATTGCCAACCCAGCAGTCCTTGACCAATAAATCCCCCTCCTTTTCATCCTACAAAGATTCCAAATAATCATTAGGACACCAGTTGTCTTTCCAGAAATAAATTTCCCTTGTCCCAATTCCCATCTTAGTAGCTTTTCAATGTCTTCTCTGGCCTTAAGCATCTGGACCCTAATTCTGGAGTCTCCCACCTTCCTAGTAACCTCCCTTGGGTGAACAAATTTACAGTATTTGGCCTGCACAAAATTGGCCCATAAGCTTTCATTTTGTCTTAATTTAATCCAAAGCTTACACAGGCTAATGTGTTGCATCTGGTGCAAGTATATATATATATATATATATATATA
>JXCR01084574.1:118403-149395 GCA_002079205.1 Phalaenopsis hybrid cultivar | reverse complement strand
ATATATATATATATATATATATATATATTATTGAAGGAGCAGTGCTCCAACTATATTAAAGGAAAGAAAAACCAAAAGTATACAAAGAAAAACCAAGGGAACCCATTATAAGAAGTAGGGTGATCCCTTCAAAAAACCTATGAAAACTTTGTTCTAACATAGAGTAGGGGAATCAGATCCCCTTCCAAAAGTAATTACAAAGAAGGATTAATTGATTTTCTAATAAGAGGATGATCACTGTGAAGTCCCATTCGAAAGAGCCAATTTGCAGGCCTATTACCTTCTCTATGGATATGGGAGACAAAAAGTTGAAAATCCTTCCTCATATGCTGAATTTCCTTGATTAAGTATATCAGGTGCCAAGGTCCATCAATTGATCCATTCATAATATTCACTAATGTACTAGAGTCTGATTCCACCTAGAGATGATGAAAACCAAGTCTGTTGGCAAGGAGGAGGGCTCAATATAAAGCAAATGTTTCAGCTTCTAATGGGTCTTTGGCAAAAGTGGGAGATTGGAAGTAGAGCAACAAACACCTCTATAAGCCCTAAAGATACCACCCATACCAGCATGGGGATGAAGAAAACTGCCATCAATATTAACCTTGACCCATCCTTGCTGAGGAGATAACCACTTCACCAGTATAGGCTTAATAGTGTTGTAGTTGTTCTGATTTTCCTTAGAGAAAATATGAGGGGAACTCTTGAACTTACTAAGTTTTTATAAACAAGCAATACACTTATTAGCCATATTCTTCACCCCAACCTCAGCCTCCTCAAACTTCATTTTGTTCCTAGCCATCCAAACAAACCAAGCCATAATGCAAGGCACCACAAATAGTTTTCTATTCAGGCACTCTTGTGAGCACTGATAAAAGTTCTCCCAGGACAGATTCAGGATTGATAACAAAGCCTGACTTAAGAAATTTCCCCAGATTAGTTGCACAGTGGAGGATTTGTAGAATATGTGATTTACAGATTCTTCTTCCTGTTTACATAATACACACCAAGATTGCCCCCTAAGGCCCTTCAATTTCAGAATATCATAAGTGGGGAGGATTTTGTGGAAAAGTCTCCAACATAAAAAAGATATAGATGGAGATAGAAATTTGGTCCATACTCTGATACCCCACTCCACCTCCTGTTGAGGGAAACAAAACTCTCCAATGAAGGCAGATATAGACTTTGAATGTCCCTTTTGTACCACCACTCTATCCTTTTTGAGGGGTCAATGGAAATTTGTTGAATTCTAGAGAGCTGAGAAGGATCACAAACAACATGGAGTGCCTCAAGATTCCACCCCCATTCACCCAAAAGTCAGCCACCTGAGAAGAAACATCAGGCAAGTATGAGGATCCACTATTAAAGCCCATATTTCCATCCAGAATCCAATTATCCAGCCAGAAGTCAGCTTTACCCTTCCCCACTTCCTAAAAGAAAAGCAATTCAGCCTCATCCCTAATTGTTAGCATCTTGGCCCAAATAATAAAATCACCAAATTTCCTTTCAACTTGACTGAGGTGGATATGTTTGCAATATTTTCCCATCATAAATCTAGACCAGAGGGATTCTTGTGATCTAAAATTTATCCAAAGTTTGCAAAGATTAACTTGTATGTGTTGAGAGAAGCTTTTGAAGTCCAGGCCCCCAGCTTTTGTAGCCTTTCAAACCTTACTCCAACTAGTCCAATGCAATTGCTTCCTTTGTCCTGACCACAAAAACCTATGAAAAATTTTATCCAGACTCTTCTGTGTAGATTTTTTGATTACTGTAATCTGCAACAAATAAGCTGGAAGAGAGGATAGGACACTTTTGAGAAGAGTAATTCTTCCACCATTTGATAGATAAGTGTTTACCTTGTAATGGAGTTTGTCTTGAATTCTTTCCACAATATGATCAAACTGAACTTGTTTTGTTCTACCTTTCATAAGCAAGCACCTAGATATTTGATTGGAAGTTGACCAACACTAAAACAAGTGAAACTAGAAATCCAATTCTTCATAACAGGCTTAAACTTCTGACTAGGCACATCTACAATTTTTTGAACATTCAAAACCATGTTAGAGCTTCTTTGGAAATGTTCTACACATTTATATATAGATCTAACAGTAGGCTTAGTAGCTTTAGAAAATACAATGATAGCATTAACAAAGGCAAGGTGATTAATAAGCATATTAGATCGCTAACTGTAAAGGGAATGTGGTTCTTCAACAACAATCTGATTTAACAATCTAGAAAGATAATCAAGAGCTAGAATAAAGATTGAAGGAGAAAGGGGATCACCTTGCTTAATGCTGTGAGAACCTCATCAATAAAGACTGATTGATAATTATTAGATAACCATCTACCAAAAATAGAGATAAAGGAAGGAGAGAAGTCTCTAGCAGTGAGAACCTGATCAATAAAGTCCCATTTAATAGTGTCATATGCCTTCTGGATATCTAGTTTGAAGATGATATTACCCCCTCTGCACTATATGTCCAGTACCAAAACCAGTTCATGAGCTAAAAGAACATTGTCCACTATGCTTTTACCTTATACAAAGGCAGATTGATTATCACTAATGATGTGGCTGAGGTGAGGTTGTAATCTATTTGCAATTAATTTGCTAATGACCTTTGAAATTACAAATTCAGGCTAATGGGTCTAAAATGTTCCCATTCAAACTTACCTTTATCCTTAGGAATTAAAGTGATAGTAGATGAAGTAAAATACTTAGGTAGGTCAGAACCTCAAGAGAAAATTTGTATTGCCATTATGATATCCCTCTTAATTACACTCCAAGCTTTCTTGTATAAATCAGCTATGAAGCCATCAGGTCCAGCCACTTTAGAACTATCAATTTAGGATAAAGCCTTCCAAATTTCTTTCTCATCAGGGATAGTAGCAAGATTCAAAGTTTTAGTAAATTCGACCTCCTTCCCAAAAATACCATTTTGGTAAGGATCCTTTTTCACAAGAGGTTTTGTAGACATTTTTCCTTAAAATAATTCACAGCACTAGAGGCAATACAATCAGCATTATAAAGCCAAACCCCAATCTTATCAAGAATCTTATGAATAGTATTGCTTCTTTCCCTGTAGCTTATACAAGCATGGACAAATTTAGAATTCCTGTCACCCTCACAGAATTTGACCTTAGTAGCTTTCTGTGCATAGAGCTCTTCTTGCATAGAGATGGCATCCATTAAGTCTTCATTAGCTTTAAACAAGTCATTGCTCACCTCATGACTAGATTCAAGTAATTGCTCCCACTTTAGTAGAGAGTCTTCAGCATTCTTAACTCTAGCATTAACTTCACCAACCACACTCCAATTCCAGTGAGACAGCTGTTTACCCACTTTCTTATGTAGCATCAAAAGCTTCACCCATGGGTTTAGATGATTACAATCTTGCCAGGCTAAAGCAAATTGATTAAGGAAATCATTATACAGTGACCACATATTCAGATACTTGAAAGAAGATCTACTCTTAATAGGGGATGCAACAATGGTTATTAAAAAAGGTCTATGGTCAGAGCCACACATATTCACGTGTTGTATATAAGTATGGAGAAATTCTTTCATCTAAGAATCATTCACCAATACTCTATCTAATCATTCCTAAATCTTCCCTCTCCTCCATGTAAATTTGAGACAAAGAAAACCCAAATCAAACAGTCTAGCCTCCTGAATATTCTCATTGAAGACACTTATCAGATTTAGATTGAGAATTCTACCCCCTTCTTTTAAGTAAGGGATGCCACACAGTTAAAATCTCCTCCCACAGTCCAAGAAGAGTTGAGGTTGCTGCCAATATCCAACAAACGAAACAATAAATCTTGTCTTTTCACTGTTGAACAGCCAGCATAGATAAAAGTGTCCAAGCCACTAATATCACCCATTGAGATTTTCAAGTGAAGGAACTGCTCATGATCCCTGATAATATCACACTTGATGTCCTTTCTACAGAAAACCCAAATTTTATAACTAATATTGGGGAAAAAAATGAAAACCATAGATCTTATTTGTGATTTGCTGAACATTTTTTAACACCAAACGTTCCAAAATTGCAAAAATCCAAAATTTATGCATCCTGTGGAGATTAAGTAACCTGTTAAGAGATCTAGGATGAGCCAATCCTCTAACATTCTAGCATAAAAACTTCATTAACCAAAAGAGATAGATTTCCCCCTCCTTCTAATTTTAACCCCAATCACAGCTTGCTGAGATGGGCCTTCCCCCCTATGGATTGAATAGCAGCCAAATTTTTAAACTCCTGTGTAGTTTTATTTTTCTTTTTAGCTTTTTGAACCTACTAGTCTTCTTCTAGAGCTGCATTCATCTGATTAATTAAACAGTCCTCTAGGGAGAATTCCCCATGCTGAGCCAATTCCTCCTCTTGAATTCCCCTCATATTTGCTTGTGTTACCGACAACTTATTATTAACTACCTCATCACTAATCACAGCTTCAGTAATAACATTCGGAGGTTGCCCCACAGAGATTACCCTCTCAGCAGAATTATCTCCCAACACAACATCCCACTTTGTATTGTTTAGATCATTCTTTTCTGGAGACACCATTGTTTTTACAGCACCAGGCGATACCATATCATCAGTAATCACATGTATTTCTCCACTTTGGGCATTCTCGTCTATATTCCCCTTGTGTTCCTTGTGCCCAATAACCTCCTACCTTTTCCTCAAACCAAGATGGAGTCTGAAACCTTTATGATTAGAGTGGCCAAACATTTTACATTGGTGGCAAAAATATGGTCTTTGTTCTACAATAATTTTCTTCCAATAGCCATTATGTTCAGTGCCAAGCAAGATTTCATCAACAGTAGGAAGAGTAATATCACTTTCCACCAAGATCCTGGCCACTGAAGGTCTAGAAAGATTAAATGTGGGCACATCCAGTTTAAGAGGTCTTTCTAGTGCCAAGCCAATATTAAATAGCACCTTATGATTGAAAAAGTGGAGCTTGAGTCCAGGCATTTTGAACTAGATAGGAACAGTAGGTAATTATTTACTGGGGTCAAAGTCTGGAGTCCATTTAAGTTACTTCATGGTAATTCTTCAATCAATATAGACTTTTTTGAGAACAACCTTGCATAGTCCTCCTCTCTTGATAAATTAATTGAGATGTTTCTCCCATCCAGTAACCCAACCCTCCAAGCTCCATTGAATTTCAAGCTATCAAAAAATTTTATAATAGACTCCATCTTGGGGTGACCCAATTGAAATTTACCTATAAGCGAAAACTTGCATTTATCAGTTAAACCTTGGATGTCCTCTTCAGAATAAAAGATTTTCATTTTCCCTCCTTTCCTAACAATAGGCTTAAACAATGGATCAACACCTTCATTGTAGGCTTGAGGAAAAACAAACTCATCATAGTTTTTAATGGTATCAAAGCCTTTCCCCTCTATATCAGGAAATGTGGCTTTTAACCACTGAACATTAGTATTCATATCCAAAGTGTTGGGATCAGCCATCAGTAACCAGAGAAATTAATCAGAACTCCAAATGGACCCAGAGAAATAGAAAAACTAGTGAAAAAATGGAGCAAAGAAAAACTAGATCACTAAAGTAGATAACTAGAGTCAGCAACCATCCAAGGGAGTCTTTCTACAAAAGCCCAATACTCCAATGGACTAAGAACCCAGGAAGAGTAGAGACACCAAGGAAGAAGTCTTAAAAACCCTATCAGAGCACAGTACCTTTTCTCAATGGAACAACGAGATTTAAAACCAAAAGCCTGGGAAAATAGGTAAGCTTAGTAAAAACAAAGGAGAGTGTGAATATCACTTCAAGACACATCAAACAAGAATATTTGTCCTGCAAAACTTGAAGAACAGCTAAACATTCATCACTTGCTCCATCTATCTCGCAGAAATCCTAGCAGAGCACAGGTTATCCCAGCTGCCATTATATATATATATATATATATATATATATATATATATATATATATATATATGTTCTTATTTGGTTAAAATTACAAAGAATTCCCCTACATTTCTTTAATCATACAGTCCTTTCTAAAATTGGGCTTGCTTTGGGTAGACCACTGAAGATGGAGTTCCCTATTTTTAGTCTCTATAGACTCTCAGTAGCAAGACTCCTTTTAGAGAGGGACAACACTCTCCCTGAGGTTGAGGAAATCTAGCTTGGGTCCAAAGAGGTGGGGCACTGGTATAAAATTGTAATNATATATATATATATATATATATATATATATATATATATATATATATATATATATGTTCTTATTTGGTTAAAATTACAAAGAATTCCCCTACATTTCTTTAATCATACAGTCCTTTCTAAAATTGGGCTTGCTTTGGGTAGACCACTGAAGATGGAGTTCCCTATTTTTAGTCTCTATAGACTCTCAGTAGCAAGACTCCTTTTAGAGAGGGACAACACTCTCCCTGAGGTTGAGGAAATCTAGCTTGGGTCCAAAGAGGTGGGGCACTGGTATAAAATTGTAATGGAGAAAAAGCCTTATTGCAGAATGTTTGGGCATACTTTTGACAGATGCTATAGGTTGCATCTTACTACTAAGAAGAAAGCTGCAAACCCTACAGACAATGGAATTACTATTGTTGTAGATAACAACCTTTATGGAATAATGTTGAACCGAATCAACCCCTAACTATTGAAGCAATTAAATGGGTTGAAGCTCCTTCTAGCCACCAAAATTTACACATTGAACCTTCCAAAGGAAACCCTTGCCACAACAGCCCCTACTAGACCAGTTTTAGAAGAAGGGGAATACAGTATTGTGATTCTTCCTCAACCCAATAAACCTCTGAATGAAAAGTTTGCAGGCACTTCTTCAGTCACTCCAAGGGATTCTACAAGTCTATTTGAGGAGCTGTTGGTAAAAATGAATCATTTACTGGAAAAATATTGGCAAGTTCAGAAAGCAAGAAAGAAAAAGAAACCCAACTTGGAAGACAAGAAATTACTGGCAGATACTCAAATTAAAAGAGGGAGAACTAGATCTAGATCTCAACCCTCGCTTCACTCATCTTCTCAACTTGATTAATTTTCTCTGTTTTAATGTCAAGCGCATTGCTCATCCCTCTTCCATGAAAGGGATTTTATATCTAAATAAAAAAGCATAAACTTCAGTGCATTACCATTTTAGAACCAATGGTTCATACAAATCCACAACACATCATTTTCATGTTTGTTGGTTTTTCCTATTTTGCTATCATAAATAACAAAATCTGGATTTTTTGTAGAAAAGAGATTATTTGGGAAATTCAGGTTGATCATCCTCAATTTGTCCACCTCTCCTTCAAAACTAGTGGACACTCTTGGTTTTCCACATTTATCTATGCTGGTTGTACCAAAATCGATAGAAGGGAACTTTGGTCTTGCTTGCACAATATCAGTGATACTATGGCTTCTTGTTGGTTGCTGGGTGGTGATTTTAATTGCATTGCCGCCTATACTAAAATAATTGGTGGTAGAACCCCGAATTTAGCCAAAATGAATCTATTCTCTGATAATATCATTCAGTCTGGCTTATTTGATAATGGCTTCCAGGGTCCAAAGTTTACTTGGAAATGACGGAATCTCTCGGAGAGACTTGATAGGATTTCGGTCAATGATTTATGGTGTCAGTATTTCCTGCACACCT
Organism: Phalaenopsis hybrid cultivar; assembly: GCA_002079205.1. NCBI lineage: Eukaryota > Viridiplantae > Streptophyta > Magnoliopsida > Asparagales > Orchidaceae > Phalaenopsis > Phalaenopsis hybrid cultivar. The sequence goes on along the minus strand of JXCR01084574.1, from coordinate 141,760 downwards.
TTTTTACTCACATAAGCCTTGTAAGTTCAGAGCGCAGGCCTCTTTTGAACTTCATTACTGCTTTTGATCCTCCAAGTTCTCCTCCTCCTTTTAGATATCTCAATATGTGGTCTGACCACCCTTCTTTCCTTAATACTGTGACTGATGCTTGGCACACTTATATGATTTTGGACCCTTGGTCCAAACTAGTCTATCTGCATTCAAAGGTCAGTAAATAACTAAAATATTGTGATTGGAGTTCCTTTAGAAATGTTTTTACTGTTGTGGAATCTACTTAAAAGGAGGTGCTGGAGTTGGAGAAGACTATATTGGCAGATGGTGGAGAGGACACTTTATTTGCTACTCTAAAGAAATTTCTCAATGCTATTGATAGACTAGATAAATTTCTTAATCAAAAAGCTATCATCAGTCACTTCAATGAAGGGGATAGGAACACCAAGTTTTACCATGCATGCATCAAGTGCATAAGAAAGGGTAATACCATCCACAACATTCAGAATTCTGAAGGAATCTCACTTTCTGAAAGTACATCTATTGCTCTAGATGATGTTTCATACTTTCAACAGATTTTAACTTAACCTTCTACCCAAAGAATGCATATAGAGAATACCTACCCTACGGAAGAGATTTCTACACCTCTAATCTCACTTTGGCTCACCCTCCTACTGAACTTGAAGTTTGGCAAGCCCACCAATCAAGTGATAGCTCTAAAACTTCTAGAATTGATGGATTTACCTCTGATTTTTACAAGAAAACCTGGGATATTATAAAAGATGAGGTGGTTGCTGCAATTCAAATTTTCTTCCAAGGAACTTTTATCCCTCAGTACATCAATGCTTCTAGTATCGTACTCATCCCTAAATCTTATGATCAAAAGAATTGGAATGATTATAGACCCATTAGTCTCACTTCTGTTATCAATAAGATCATTTTTGGCAGACTCCAACACCACCTTGGTAGCCTTATTTGTGAAAATCAATCTGCCTTTGTCAAGTGCAGATCTATTACAAACAATGTGCTCCTTGCTCAAGAGCTTCTTTTGGATCTGAACAAACCTTGTAGAGGTGGTAATGTAATTTATAAATTCGATATCAAGAAAGCTTATGACACAATCTACTTGGTATTCATTTTGGATGTTCTATCTACTAGAGGTTTTTAAGCAAATTTTTTTAATCTCATACACAGGTGGATTAAGGATAATAGTCATTCTATTATTATTAATGGACAAGCTACGAGATATTTTTTTGCTTCAAGAAGCTTAAAACAAGGAGATTCTCTTTTTCCCACAGTAGTCATATTGGCTCTTGACTATCTCTCCAGAATGTTCAACAAAAGCCTTCTCCCCTACAGTTATGTCAGGTATCATCATAATTCTAAAGTAGTTGTTTCCCATCTTATTTCAATAAAAGCCTCCTCCCCTACAGTTATGATAGGTATCATCATAAATCTAAAGTAGTTGTTTCCCATCTTATTTATGCAGATGACCTTATGGTGTTTTCTACTGCTAAAAAAAGCGGTGAAGAAATTAATTAAATGCTTACAGCTATTCCAAAAGCATTCTGGATTGAAATTTAACACATACAATTGTAGTGTTTTTTTCAATTAGAACACCCCCTGATTCATAAGAAATGAATCCTTGATTATACTAAATTTGCTAGTTCTAAACTTCCAATCAAGTGTCTTGGAGTTCAACTAGTAAAAGGAAGATCGAAGCAAACCCAATTTGAGGCTGTGCTGGGGAAAATTTCTGCCACTCTATCTCGTTGGACACACTCTTTTCTATCTAATGGGGGTTAAATTACTTTATTGAAGAGAATTCATACTAATTTTCCCTCCTACATTCTTCAAATGACTACTATGAAGAAAAATACTCAATTGCAGATGGAAAGGACTTTTAATAGAGTTCTTTGGGCTAGTCAGAGGCAACAACTTCATTGGGCTAGTTAGAAAAAGTTAGCTAAATCCACTTTGGCCGGTGGCATTGGCAATGAAGGTCTACAACACCTCCTTCAATTAAACCTTTGTAAGCTTTGGATCAAGTTTAGAGAGCAACATTCTCTTTGGGCAAAATTTATGTTGGGTCAGTAAAGCATGGATAATCATCCTACCACTGTGAACAGAAAACTTATGGATTCCAAGGTATGGGTCTGTATGCTCAGAGCCAGGAACCAGACTGAAGAATTATTCCTCTGGGATATTGGTAATGGTAAGATTAATTTCTGGTTGGATTCCTAGTGCCTCAGAAAGATGCAGTAAACTATTTCTGATCATACCAATACTCAATTAACAGTGGTCGACTGCTGGAATGAGGACTCTTGGTCACTGCCTTTTCTCCAAACAATTGTACAGGCACAGTCTTATGCAAATTAGCAAAATTCAGTTTGACAAATCTAGAGCTGATAGGCTGGTTTGGCAGGGATGTATGCATTAGAGCGTAACTAAATCAATTTATCTTAAACTCAACATTTGGGAACAAAATCTTTGGGGAGATCTCATTTGGCAGAAATGTTTGTCCCCATCTTTGTCAATTTTCAGCTAGAGTATTTTTCATGGGCTGATCAACACTAATGATATCCTTAAGCTCAAAGGATTAAGAGGTCTTTCTCAATGTTATTTATGTTGTGAGTAGGAGGAATTTATTCCTCATTTATTCTATAAGTGCATATATTCTAAAGAGGTGTGGGCTGCCATCTCTAAACATCTCACTCTGAATACTATTCACTTGGAGTAGTCTAATATTTATTCTTATTGGAAGAGCTAGAAGCCCGTTAAGGTTGGAATCATCCCTTTCATGGTGGTCTGGTTTCTTTGGCTGGCCAGGAACAAGGCTAAATTTGAAGGACAGATCCTCACTGTGCCACAAGTGACCAGAGATTGTATCTTGTATCTTCAAAAACTAATACACCACCAAAGATTCCTATACATTTGCACTCCTCCCCCACATCAAAGGCCATCTGCTCCCAAAGTTTCTACAGTTTATTGGATTCCTATTGATTTTCCATTCATCAAAATTAATACAGTTGATAGTTTCTCCCAGTTGTGTGCTCGTATGGGTGGAGTGTTTAAAAACCATACTGGACACACTCTATTATATTTTTAGGCTCTCGTCTATGCTAATGTTGCACTTGAAGCTGAGCTGGTTGCTAGTTTTTGGCTCTTGCTAAGATGAATCAGTGGCACCTATTATTACTCGAAGGAGATTCACATGTCCTTTTACAAATTTTTTAGGAAGGAAGGCACTCCTCTTAGTACCATTTACAATGGGTTAAACAAATTTAGGTCATGATAGCTTGTATGAATGTTCAACTTTCCTTCATTTAGAGGAAAGGGAACATACCTGCAATTTGGCTTGCTAAGTCTGGACTGTTCTCCCTTGAGTGTGTTGTTTCCTACTCGCCCTCTTCTCCTCTCCTTTTTTTGCTGTCTGGGGATACTCTACAAGCTCCCCATCTAAGAGTTGTAACCTGAGGTTTATTTAATGAAACAATAACCTTTTATTAATTTATATATATATATATATATAATCAAAAGGCCACCTAAAAGGGCTTAACCTTCCAAGGTGATGAAAATGCATTCAAAACAAAATAAGATGACAGGCATTACAAAAGTCTGTAGAAGGGCAGATTAAGAAGGTCTCCCTTTACAAGAAATGAGAGAGGAGGAGAAACATTTTTAGTAATGAGTGGATTATCAGCTCTGTTGGCATTATTTTAGTTAAGCAGTTGTTTGTTGGAAGTTGTCGGTCACCGGAATCAAAATCTCGTTGCTCGCTTCGGAATGACATTTTAATTTACATATGTATATAAGTTTTGAAAAAATATGAAATCAAACTGACCACATATTTTTCATAGTTCAAATGAAAGAGCACTATACCTCATACCCTGTATCTATCCCGAAAGATAAACACAAGACTTCAGGATGAGGTTCAATCAAATAAACTAAGAAATATATCACATTTATTTGGTCTATGAAACCATTTTATTTATCGATAATTTCCCCTATTTAATATAAAGGAATCAATAGCATTTATATTAAGCTGGGTTCAGACAAGCTTTCTATAAGGGCAAGCCCCTATAGTTAATTACATCTTAAATGACCCAAGTCACCTAAGAAAACTCTTGACAAAAATAAAGAAATATTATCTTCAAGGAGTTCAAAAGGATATGACATTTCAACATAAATGGAAAAAGAGGTGTAAAATGGGAATACCTAAAATTTTGAACATTTTATTGTAGAATTAAAAGGTGGAAGAACTATGGGAGGTCATAGATCTAAAGGATAGCCTCAGTGACTTCCCAGTCCATCCTGTTATTTGGCTTTAATTTTGAGGAAAATTTTATTTGAGTGTTTTATCCTGCCAATTTTATTAGTTTAGGGCTTACATTTGAGTGAAACGATCACACAAATAGCCTGAAAGATGTGAGGGTTTAGGCCGTGATGAACGACAACCTTGAAATCCTAAGACGAGTTTAGGCTTATATTGTACAGCAGAGTTGTACAAAGGCCTAAAGATAGGGTGAGGATTTATGTTGCATAATAAAACGACCTCGAAGTTCTATGGCTTTGGTTGTATAATTCTGAGGAAGGATTGGTTTAGCTGTTGTAGACATGTTTTAATGTTAAGGATGGTCGTGTTGTCCATAATGCAAGCTTCAAGCTCCTCATCGTGACGAGTTTGAGTTTTTTAGTGTGTCAAGTTATGGTGTCAAATTAGACGACCCTATGGTTGTAGTTCCTTAAATATTATGAGGGATGTTAAAGTTGATTAGAGCGTCACCGATTAGGATCCAAGAGTTCCCTCGTTTCGGTACCACTATTTTCTATTGGATTTACTTAGTCCAAATGAATTTACTAAACTCAACTTGATGAGTTTCATACTTTCATTTAGACCGTGAGAAGCCTCATTAGCAACTGTTGGTTACCTCTTCTGAGTGATTCCCCATGATGCAATAGAGACGTTTTAATTTAGTTTTAGTTGTTGTTTTGTGATTTTTGTTATTAAATTTTGAGTTCTTATATTTTGAATGTTTTTGGAGGTGATTTTTATATTGGTTGATTTTAGTTTTGGTTTTGGTTTTGCGGCTATCCTAGCAGTTTTGGTTTTCATGCAGGGTGACTTCGTTGTTTAGCATGCAAGTTTGTATTTTGTTTATACATGCAAGTGAGTAAGTACAGTAACGTACTAAAAAAATTACAAGAAACCAAAAATGCAGGTAAATAAATCACAATAAATGCGTACCTGGATGGGCTTCCCATCATCTGCAACTGAAACTCAAAATGCATGTAAGGGCATTTTATGTAAAGCGAAAAAATAAGGTTCCTAGATTATATCTTGGTGAGTCCTTATTGGTTTGATTAAGGATGATTTTATTAAGCAAAACAAAGCAAGTTTAGTATACCTCTGAGGTATTCAACAAGTCAGGAGAAAAAGGCAGGTCCATGCTTTCCCCTCAACAGCTGGTGAAAAGTTTCAAGCTCATTTAAACTTATTATGTTGCTTAATAATCCATCTTATAAATATTTCTAGTGTTCAATGAAAAGAGATGTTTAAATTATCCCTAAGAGTGAATGATTATCATTCATCCTTCAATTCGAGAATTATGCAGGTGAAGATCCTTAAAGGGGCAAGTTACTGTTATTAAGACCCTTAGCCAATTTTGGTTTTAGCTTAGGCTTGTAGTGTTCAATATCAATTTACATGCACTTTTCTAATCCCATTTAATCAAATTTGATTTAGCATAGGTCACTACTAAGCACTTAAGATCTTAGTGGATGTCTTAGTCTTTTTGAAAGAGATTAAATTTTAAGTGATAATAATTCATCATCAAACATTTGAATGTCACTTGAACACACGATAGGGGTATTACATTAGTGATTTATTAACACCTAAAACAATACCCCTAAGTTTAGGATTATTTAATTTGGTAGACTCCCAAATTTTAATCGTCTATAAAATTTCAAATTTATCCTTTAATTGGAAAAAGTGAGATTGGTTTCTACCAATTAATCCCTTGTGTTTCAATTATCAAAATATATTAATTTAGATCAAAGTTTGCCCATTTCCCTTTCTTGAATTAAGCGTAAATGTTAATTAAGGCTAAATTTCTAAATTTACACTTTTGCCCCTAAGACTCTATCACTTCATAATTCATCAAATTTAATTCAAATGAATTCAAAATTTTCATCCTACCTCATTCATGGGTCAATTAAGACATCAGCGGAGAAAATGTGATTTTTCAAATTTTAATTTAATTTATATATTTATTTATATGCGAGAATGGGATGTTTTAAAGAAAATTCAATAACTTCACCAAAGCAAAGCCTAATCACTTGAATTTTTTACAAGTGGTAGACTTAGACTAGAGAAACACTTGGGCCAAATGTCAAGATCTCTTGAGTTCCATTTTAATTATTAAAATTATTTTAAATTATGGGGTATTAATTAATTATGAAAAATTTTAAAAGTGGAAAATTTAGTTTTATATTTTTATTAAATCTTTATGAGGTCAAGGAACCCAGAGAAATAAATTTTACATTTTTTTCTGATTTGTTTTAATTATTAGATATTTTTAAGTGAAAGATTAAGAAAAATCATTTTTAGCCTTTAAAAATTATTCTAATATTTAAAATTCAATATCTTCACTTAGAAAATTAGGAAAAATATTCAAATTGTTCCTAAGTGCTTAGGAAACAATTTAAAACATCTCCATGAATTTTATTAATTTTGTGATTTTTATTAATTTTATTTATTTAAATATTAAAATAGGCTTCAATAATGAAGTTTTTATTTTACTAACAACTTTATTTTGTAGAAAATTCTTATAATCATAGAGAACTCTCAAAATTAGTTTTTATAAATATTTAAGTTACTTTTTAATAATTAAAAATCATTTTAGAGTTAAAAATGCTATTTAAACTAGAAAATCAAGTTAAGCTATCAAATGAGCTCCAAATATTTTGAAATTTTTTGAGGAGTTGCCTGAACTTTAAATCACAATGTAGAACCAAAAGCAAGTTATTTAGATGTTTAGTTTTCTTGAATTAATTTTCTTTGTGTTTTAGGATTTTGTGAGATTTAAGTATGTTCTTAATGACTTATCCCATGAAAAATTTTCTAAAGGGTTCTCTAGTCGCAATAAACCTTCCAAAATTTTTTTGGATTTTTCTAAGCAACATGCTAATTATTATGATTTATGTATGAAAATAATAGACATAAAATTGAAAAATATGGATCTATTTCTAGAGGTCTTCTCTGACCTTGAAAGAATCAGAGAATATCCCCCCAAGACAGAGGCAACAACATGCCAAAATATCAAGCCATGGAGAAATGTCTACATCCATGGAGAGTTAAAATAATCAAATCAGTATTAAATTATTTAAAAATTAAAAATTCGTCAAATAAACTTTAAACTATTTCCACATTGTTCTCCTCTGTTCACTAAACACTAGGATATTGTTATTTTATTTTTGTAATTTTTCTAGACCAAGATATGAATTTTTTAAAGTTATTAAGCATTTTTTGAATTCTTTAATTCCCTATTTTGCTACTTAAACACATGACACCGCGTCATCCTCGGCATCTCCGAAGCCCCACGCAGCTTCTTCTGATTGGGCACCACCATCTGAGTCAGCCCGCACTTTATGGACTCCACTCCCATCCGGTGCAATCAAAGCCCTCCATTTGATATACGCGCGATCCAATAGTTTTTGTCATCGTCCCCAAATAGGCTAACCCAAGAACCGTTCACACTAAAACCTTAAGATCTCCCTCTAGAATTAACCAAATCTCCTTCGGTTTGATCCTATGGACTCATCTAAGGAAAACAAACACATCCATACGGTAAACATGCCATTAAATCAACTCTAATTAAATAGAGAATGAAAATAGGCTTGGGAAGAGATGGAGTTCAATACCTTTTCTCTGAGAAGGGAAGCTTCAATCAGAGGTGCTCATCATGTTCATGGAGGTCCAAGGAGGCTAGGGATTTATCCTCTGGTCGTGGTGAAAGGTCTAGACCCAAATTTGATCAAGGTCGATTTTGGGTGTTGATCAAAGTCTAGTGTAGAGGCTCTCTATGAGGGGGGTTTGATGGGGTTTTGTCTTCTTTAACTGTGGTGAAGGTGTGGGTGAGCTTAATTTCATTTTTGTGTATAGTGGAGGTGTGGAAAGTTCTGTCCTATCTCTGGCAAGGATTTGACCTCAAAAGTTGAACTCCAGCAAGGGGAATTAGGGCAAGGAAGTGGTTAGGTTGAACTTAAGAGGTTTCAAAGAGGCTATGGGAGGAATTTAAAGGGGTTTCCAGGAGAAAATTTTAGCACCTCTCTCTTTTTCATTAAGGGAGCTCAGGGACTAGTCATGGGTGTAAAATGGTGCTTAGGTGGAGGGCTGAGGAGCCCTCAAGAGCAATTGGGATGAGGTGGGCTCTATGGTTAAGATTGGGTTTGATTCAAGGGTGGTTTCTCTTGGTTTGGCCATTTTCAGCCATAAAGGTGGTTGGTCAGCTAGAGAGTGGTCACCTCTTCGCTCAGGAAGGTCAGGGGGTGGCTAATGATGATTAACTCCTTATGGCAATCAATGATGGAGGAGATTTTTTGGTTAAGGCCTAAAAAATAGAATGAATCCATTATCTTGGGGATCCATTGGTTCATAACATGATTTGGTGGATTTTAAGTGGTTCAACTTGGTCCTTAGGAGGATCTTAGTGGCTGTGGAGTCACAAATTTCGTGACTTTAGGGTGGTTAGGACAATTTTGGTGTATGTTGAATTTGGGTCCAAATGGAAAAAAGTTGCGTTTAGGTTTTGGTAGCCATAACTTTAAGCCTAAATTATTGATAAACATTGTGTATATGATTGTAATGAAGCTTTTTGGTGAAGGATTGAAATGATTTTGAGTTCAATTGGGGGATCAATTTGAAGGATTTTGGAAATTTGGTCACTTTGGGCTTGTTGGGCTAGACTTGAGTCTAGATTGGGCTAAGTTGGGGATAAGTCCAAATTGATTATTGAAAATGTTCCATAACAATATCATGAAGAGTTTTCAACTTAAATTGAGTGCCAAATTTGGGGCCATGGCATTCAATTTGTTAAAATTTGGACACATAGCAAATTTGGAGCAAATTTGGGGATTCTTGGACTTGGGTTAGAAGTAAATGAAATTTAGGCTTTACCAAGGCCAATTTAAGGTCAAATTTGATGTGTAGGATTGTTATGAAGAGCTTAAGATTCAAATTGAGGCCAATGGAGTAGGCCATGCGATTTGGTGAGATTAAGTCATGTAGCCAAAATTGGGGGTTTAACCTAGATGAAAAATAGGCTAAAAGAATGGGCCAATTGATCTTAGATTTTATTTAAATTGATCATTAGAAAGTTGAATTTAAGTTTAGGATTGAAATTGGAAAAAATTGCGACCAAATTGATGGACATTTGAGGTAAATTTGGGGAAATTGTGCCTTTAAAGGTAATTTGGGGATTTTGGTCAAAATGATCAAATTGGTCCAATTGGGTCCAATTGTGGGGTCAAAATGGGTTTTGGAAACATTTGGAGTGATTTTGGAGGTTTTGGGTAAGTTTGGGGTGCCAAGGGTATTTTTGTAATTTTAGCAATTTTGGGGGTATTTTGGTAAATATGGCATTTTTCGGTAGTTTTAGGTAAATTGGGTATTTTCAAAAGTTTTGAAATGATTTTTGAATAAGGTTGGATATTTTGGATGAATTTGAGGATTTTGACCAAATTTAGGGCTCCAAGGGTATCTAAGTAATTTGGGGGATTTGGGGACAAAAGGCCAAGTTGAATATTTTGGGTAGAATTGAGGAGCTAAACACCATAAATGAGCTATGGACCAATGGAGAACTCTTTTTGGTCCTCTATGTACTGGTCTTAGCGAAACTCTAGCCTAGGACTAGTGGATTTAGGAGACCATCTACACGAGTCTCCCAAACGATCAAGGGAAAAAAGTTAGGAAAATTTGGGTTTAGGGTTGTGAGTGATTGTGAGTGAGAGTGAGTGCGTTAGCTCCAAAAAAACACCCAGAGTCAAACCTAAGGGCAAGCAGTCCTATGGGAACTCATCTTAAGCTCCCCCATAATGACCCCACCTACTAAGTGCTAGAGGTTAGGACCATTATGTGGAACTTCAAGTTGAGCAAGGAAGAGGGTAGAATTTCTAATGGTGAGGGTTTCTTTTCTAGATTTCTAGAAATAGTCAACAAAAAATTCCTATGGTTAGACATTAGGCTACTAAAGAGGAAAAAACTAAACCTCAACCAATTGTGAGTTCAACAAATGGACCCCCAATAGGTGTGGTGTGCAGGGCAAGCAGACCACACATATTAGCATTGACCGACGAGATCAACAAAACCAATACAAACTTCTAAGTCAATAGACATAGACGGAGTGTAGAAGTTGAGTGAGCTATTTGTTTACCCTAGGGAATTAGCAAGTGAATATTTGATTGAAGTCAAGAAGTAGGAACCTCACTGGGTACTAGAGAGTGGATTTGAGTTATCAAGTTTCAGGTATTTATAGAGAGTGGGAATCAGTATGCAAGTGCTTAACCCGGGGTGAGAATTGAAATTTAGGTATTGATTCCAAAAAGAGAGTTGGAATTTAGGGTTCAACTTCAAAAGAAGGTAATAAGAAGTTAAGGACTGATTCCAAAAATGAGAATTGAATGTTAATGATCAATCTCAAAAAAGAGTCTGAAGTTAGGGACCGACCTCGAAAGGAGGGAATCAGAAGTTAAGGACTGATCCCAAAATAAGAATTGAAAGTTACAAAGAGTTTGGATGTTGAACCCATAGATATGTGTTATGTGAAAGGATGAAATTGTTGAGGAAGATATGTGAAATTTTGTGAGATTTAGTGCAGACAAAGATAGTCGTGCTGCGCGAGAAAAGTGTAAGAGACCTTGAAGTCGAGAGAATCGACTCAACAAATTAGTTTTATTTTCTTGTTGTTTTTATCATGTTTAACTTTCAAATTATGTTTTTCAAAATTTAATTTTTGTGGGTTGATTAATTTTCAAAGGAGTGTTTTATTTGAATTTTATTATTATATTTTTATTGTCTTGTTCATTGTTCATTATAGTTTGGAACCATTGTATGGCTCCATGGCTTTTATCCATTACACAAAAGGGAAATTGAGCAAACAGACAAAATTTTTGAAAAAGATTTCATTAATTTGCTCCAATATGTGTTACAGATTGAGTGTATGCCAGAGCCTCGAAAAGTACAGTTATGCTGACCGCATCAAAGTACGTCCAAAAATATCCTATGCCAAGTACTTATCATAGGATGAGCATGTCTAATCCGCTGTAAGTGAAATGCAGTAAAAAGGAATCGTCTGAGCGTCTATCTTTAGTGAGGCAAGCTCCAGATTGAGCTGACCTTCTAAGCCATGCTCCAGGACAGGAGTTCCCTTTGCATGTGTTTAGAGGTGCAACCCTCTCATAGATTGTCTGACAGTAGTTCTTCTAGTTTTGGGTTTGGTCGGAATCCATATGACATTTTGTTGTCATCCATTCTACAGAAAGTCACGGACACCCTGCGGTGTCGCACCCATGGAATGCAATGTTTGGCGACGTTTGCTCCGTTTCCTTTAAGAACTTATACTGAACCAATGGGTAGCAGAATTTCCACCGACCCTCTAAATTCACAAGGGCCTCCTCACAACGTCATGATGGTCAATATGCGAAGGTATGTAGTCTCCTTCATCATATATGTTGATAATGCAGCTGTTAGGAATACATTCAGCTGACAGTATGCTCCATCAGACCATTCTTTTAATCATCCACTTTATCATGGGAGGTATTGGGTCCACCTGATCGCATCTCAAAATCTGAATAGGATTTCCTTGTCTATCGTTAGTAAAGTTGTAACAGCAACCACACTATATAATGATCCTACCCTTTCCTCACATTCACTTTCTTGGCTCAGGATAGGTTCTTTCCATTAGTAGGCCTGCTAAAGTCATTCATCGCTCTCAGAGAAGACCTTAGAGTATAGCTCCAATCCTTCTAATATGTTGATGGAGCTTCCTTGCACTTCTTTAATGAATTCAAAGTCGCTTTTGCTTACCTTGCTCATCTTGTAGTATTTTGTGGTACTGATGCTTGGTGGCTATGGTTCCCTCATTTCAATGTTGATAGGAATCCAATCTGGTGTGGCCTCTATCTGCAACGGAGTGTATGACTCTATGTCTGACAAGATATATGACTCTATACCCAACGGGGCATATGGTTCTGCATCCATTGAGTAATCAGCGATCTAAAATCTATCATCATAGGATAAGTATTCCTCTAAAGGACTGTAGCACTCAAGTTGGAGGACATTGCAGTCCGGACACTCCATGAATGCCCTTGTGGCTGAAGTACATGCAGGTATCTCAGTGTTGCAGGTCGGGCAACCCGTAAAAAGAACATCTGAAGCTGGTAGTATTTCCATCTTAATAGCAAATACTAACTCATTGTCTATAGTAGGCAGACTGGAAGAGGTCTCTCACATGCTTGGATCATAGATATCTCCTTCAGGGATAGGGTTGAGCAAGTTCTCTGCCTCTTTTTGGCGTCTCCTCTCCTCGCGTAGGAAAGCCCTATGTTTTCAGCGGCTTGCGTTTCTATGTTGAGTCCTCCGTAGTGGTGCATTTGGAAGTCTTTCATTATCGGCAGTGACTAGGCCTCCGTTCGGCGTAGCTATCATAGAGGGTAGGCAACTGGTCCTCTCCATCGGGTCTTATTGTAGTACTACATTTTTCCCCTTCAATGAGGAACGATTCCTGGTGTCGATCCTTAGCAGTGAAAGTAGCCCGTCTTTATCCTGACGACTGAACATATTCATCAGAGGACCCTCATAGTCCAGGTCAACTTGGCTAAAGTCCATGTCAAAGTTTAAGGTGCCACCCTACGGTGCCCGTTCTTTATTGAGTGCAAGGTTCCAGTCATTTTTAAAGGCAAAGATCAGCCTCTGAGCTGATATTTCTCTACAGACGATAGGAAAAATATTAGAGAGTTGAAACTTAGCTTGAACAAGAAAAAAAAAAGTGTTTATTACAAAAAATTTTAGTTTTATGTTGTTGAGAAAACCATTTGCTTATGTGTATATTTTGTTTAATTTAGTAAAATATCAAGTTTAAAAAGGAGAAAATTTAAGTGTGTAATTTCAAAAATCTTTATTAAATTGAGGTTATGTTATAAAATTTTTTGAACCCGGACACATACGTTTGAAAAAATAGATAACTCCAGAAAAATCAAAATTTCAAAATTTCAAATCAAGCGATGTCAAGCAATATCAGGTTGTGTAGTATGTCTTCAGGTATCGTCTGTTGATTGGCAGCATGGGTCTTTCACCTAAAAAATCCATTAACTGGTAGGCTCCTCCTACAAAGACGTTTTTGACTACAAATGGTCCCTCCCATGTTGGCTCAAATTTTCCACCTATCTTGCGGTGTGCAAGAATGGTTCTATTAAGCACAAGCACCAGGTCACCAAATTTGAATGTCCTTGGGGGGACCAATTTGTCATGAACTTTTACCATCTTTGCCTGGTAAAGTTCCAAATGTTGTTATGCTTCTAGTCATTTTCCTTGAAGACTCTCTAGTTCTTCAAGTCTAAGCTTTGCACTTTCTTCCATTGTAAGTTTGTTGGCGACAATGACTCTGAGAGACGACTTTTAAACTTCCAATGGTAGTACGGTATTAGACCCGTATACGAGCATGTAGGGTCTGTACTTAGTGGGAGTCCTGAACGTTATCCGATAATCCAACATAGCTTGTAGTAACTTGTTGTGCCAAACTCTTTTGTTTTCATCTAGTGTTTTTTTTCAAATCTATACCAATGACTTGTTGAAGGCTTCAGCTAGGTCATTTGCTCTAGGATAGTAAATTGTGGAGTATCTCCAATCTATCTCGTGCCATTTGATAAAATTGTTGATTTTTGTGCTTTTAAAGGTTGTCCCATTATCGGAAATTATTCTTTGCGGTACTCCAAAATGGTAGGTAATTTGGCTTTTGAAGAAGTGGAGGACGTCTTGTGTCGTAACCTCTCGTAATGGTACTGCCTCTACCCATTTGGAAGAATAAACTTTAGCAGCAAGTATAAATTTGTGTCCGTTGGAAGGACCTATTATGTTTGTTACCCAACACTCAAATGGCCACGAGGCAATGTTTGAGTGTAGCACATTCGGAGGTTGGTGTAAGACCGCCCCATGCACATGACTTTGATGACATCTTGTGGCTGTATCTCTACAGTCGGACATCAATTTTGGCCAATAATATCCAAGCCTTTTGATCATCAATTTCATCTTCAGCCCTGATTGGTAAGTTCCACACAATCCGACATGTACTTCTTTGACAATATTATGTGCTATTATTTTTATTAAACATCGTAGCCACATCTAGTCGAACGATCTTTTGTAGAGAACGCCTCCCACTAAGGCGTAAGACATAGCCCTTTTTGTAATGTGATGTGCTTCAGACATGTCATCCTGTAGCATTCCAGTATGCAAATATTTTATTATTTGTTTGTGCCAATATTCGTTTCTATCCGCAACTGTAATTATTGTTTCTTCTTCTTTCTTGAATTTGTGTAGGGTTTCGAGGCCGATCCGAGACAAAACTTATCTTTCTTATACCGTGAAATCAATGGAATCCTCTGAGGGACTGTAATTATCGTCAGCATGAGCATTATCTCCCCTAGGAATCCGGTAGAAAGTTACATTGAGAATCTGCTCCAGTAGCTTCATTGCGTATCGGTGATATTTTGTTAGTCTTAGTTTCAAAATCTTCTTTTATTCAGCGACTTTTTGGATGACGAGCTGTGAGTCGCCATAAATGGAAATATCAATTATATCCATTAAGATTGCTACCTCTAATTCGGTGATTAAGGAAATATATTATGCTTCATTGTTGGTACATGGCTCTATCAAGTGGTATGAGAACCTCAACAGACCCTTATCTAGCGTGATAAAGATCAACCCAATACTTGCTTTGCTTGGTATAACTGTGTCTGATCCTTTGTCCTTTCTCGCTGATGAAGCTCCGTAGAAGTACATTTTCCATTGTTGCGCATTAGATAATTCTATTTGTAGTACCTATTCATCTGGTAATTCATCATTAAGAGGGGATCCAGCTAGAAGTGGGTGTGCAACAAGGAAGTCTGCTAAAATCTAACCCTTCATAGCACAGAGAGGAACAAAATTTATATGAAATTGCAATAAGATCAACGACCATCTTGCTACATGTCTAGAGAGCGTTGGTCGGGTCATCAAATATTGGAACGGATTAACTTTTGAAATTAGGGTAATTTTATGAGAGAGCATGTAATGTCTAAGTTTTTTGGTCGGCGAAAAACAAGGCTAGACAATGCTTCTGAATAGGTGGATACCTTATCTCTATCGGTATTAGGTGGCGACTCAAGTAGTAGAGTGTGTTTTCTTTACCCTTGTCATTGAATTGGGCTAAGAGAACTCCAAGAGAGTCATCTAAGGCCCCAGTATAAAGTATCAAAGGTTTCCCTGGGATAGGGGCTTCCAAGACAAGAGGTGCCATTAAATATTGCTTAACGTCCTCAAAGGCCCGCTGACATAATTTCCCTTGAAAGGAACGTAGTTATCCCAATGTTTTAGGAGGAGGCATTTCCAAGATATCTTTAATTTTATATGGATTGATCTTGATTTCCTAATGACGGATAATGAATCCTAGAAATGTTCCAGAGATAAAGCTAAAGGCGCACTTTAAAGGATTCATTTTAAGGTCATATCGTCGTAATCGTTCAAACACGATCCTCAAATAGTACAAATGGTCTATTTTTTGTTTACTTTTGATGAACAAATCATCCATGTAGCATTCCACTTGATTGTAAATGAGATCATAAAAAATCTTTGTCATTGCACGTTGATATGTAGCAGAAAATCTCGATAGGTGTTTTGAAGGCTGTAAGTGTTGTATCTTCAAGAGCCATCTTGATTTGGTTTTATCCCAAAGATCCGTACATAAAAGAGAAGATTTCATGTGTAGAAGCAATGTCCACCATCATTTCAGACATTAGTAATAAGAATTCATCTTTTGGACACGCTTTGTTCAAATCCCTGAAGTTGACACAAACACGGATTTGTCCATTTTTCTTCTTAACTGGGACAATGTTAGCTAACCAGGTGGGGTATTGCTCTTCTTTTACAAAGTTAGCATCTATTAATTTCTACACTTCGGAGATGACTTTTTGCTCTATTTTGAGGTGCATTCTTTTGGGAGCTTGTTTCACTAGGGTCTTATCTTTCTCTGCCCCGAGTTTATGAAATATAACCTCTATTGACAGTCCTGACATTTCATGATAGCTCCATGTGAAGCAAGCTTTGAATTCCGTTAGCAATTTGATCAGGTGTAAAGATTCTTCATCATTGAGTAGAGAACTTATAAATGTAGGTCGTCGGGGTTGTTCTTCAGTCCTGAGGTTAATTTCCTTTAATTCATCAATAGTTGATTTAATTTCCTCCTCAAATTTTGGTGGAGCATCTTCATCCTCCATATCGAGGCAATCCCCTTCCGATTCACCAGTAACAACCATATAAAATTCTAAATCATCGACTGGTCCGACTGCACCAAATTTGAGACCCTCTTTAGAGTTAGGAGTTTGACATTTAACATTCCATAATTTTTTAAAAAGTTGTAATTTATCGTTTGATATTTGTTTTGGCTAATGTCCCTACTAAATTAACTTTTGTACGCAAGTAAAAAATAACCAAAAGGCAATTCCATTAATTCATTAGGATCGTCATCAAAATTTACATGATTTTCAAGATCAGTAGAGGTAGAAGCACGATAAAACTTGATCGACTTTGAACCAGCGCTACAGACTTCCTTGATCTGTAAACTCTTGAACTTTTGAGGGAGAATCAGAGTAAGGGTCTAGTGTTCACATAGTGGTTTATCCGATCATACATCGTCTCATATTCACTTTTCTCCGTACTTCTAAGGGCATCTCATACTGAGATTTCTTCTATTTTGTCATCATTATTTCATCTATGGAACTATCTTCATTACCAATATTGATGGTTGGCTTAGTCTGTTAAACAATTAAATTGGTTTTTCCTTGTCCACGTCCCCGGCCTCGACCTCGGGTGCGCGAACTAAAAGCACCTCCACCAACTTGTTGCAAAAGAGTGGTGGAAGATTGCTGAAGCGGAGTTGAATGGCCTTCTCTTTGTGATTTTTTTGAATTTTCATTTTTATTTGTGACAATTTTGTAAGAGAAGACAGTTTTCTTCGGAGGCTCATAATAGGCATCATCTTCATCAATACCAACTTCATGAACTAAGAACGATTGTAGATCTCCCTTGATGCAATGTTTGTGTCCTTCTTTGTGGTACTTAATGCATTGGTGCAAAGATGACGGAAACATGTTGTGCTCGTGAATCCACGGTCAAACTAGTAGAGTTATGAAAGAGGTCTCAGCGTCGATGTTGATACACCTAAAATATATAGTGTTTTTTTAGACACATTTTTATACCTTTTTTTTAAATATTACACTTTAATGGAAAGTATTTTTGTGTTTTTATTGCAGATATAGGTACAAAGGGTGAAAAATGCTTAAAGGAGTGAAAAATGATCAAATTTGGAGCAAAAAGATGAAAAGTGTGCAAAAGAGTTTTGGCACCTAAGTGCCAGAAAGTCTTATTTAAACTTTAAGTTATCTTATCTTATTTTATTTTATTTTGTTTATTTTATTTTATTTTATTAAATGTTAGTGTATGTGTAGTTTAGGTTCTGAAGGATGCCTTAAGATTTTGAGTTTAAAAGAACTACTAGAAAAATCACAAAAACCAAAAAAATTATAAATTTTGGAAAATCCAAAAAAATTACAGAAATGGCAGACTAAAATAATCAAAATGCTGCAATTCATCAAGAGTTTAGACCTTTATAAGATTATGCCAACCCTAATGTAGATGAACTTCATTGTAGTATTCAAAAACTGACTACAGTGGCTAATTCATTTGAGCTTAAACCTGCTAGTATCCAAATGGTATCAAATAATCAGTTTGGGGGATCACCAACTGAAGATCCAAATTTACATCTTGCCAATTTTCTAGAATTGTGCGCTACATTTAAATCTAATTATACATATTTTAATCAGTTTGAAGGGGAATCTATTTATGAATCATGGGAAAGAATTAAAGAACTCTTAAGAAAGTGTCCACACCATGTTGTACCAGATTGGTTAATAATTCAAACTTTTTTAATAAATTAGTTGGATCTCTTAGATCAATTATCGATGCCGCTGCTGGTGGTTCATTGATGTCAAAAAAATTTTATGATGCTTATGCTTTAATTGAAGAAATTGCTACCAATAATTTTTAATGGCCTTTTGAGAGGGTTAATTCTTAAGAAAGTTGCCAATATTCATGAAACTAATGCATTTACCATGCTAGCAAATCAAGTTGCTGCAATTTTAAGGAAGTTTGACCAATTTGGAATGAATTTTTCTCAACCAATTTACAAGATTGAAGAGAATTCATTAAGCCAAATGATATATTCTCAAGTAGCATTACAAACTTTGAATGTCATAAATAATAAGCAGAATAACCCATATTCAAATTATTATAATCTAGGTTGGAAGAACCATCCCAACTTTAGCTGGAATAACAATTCTGGTGGTAATAATCATCAATGAGGGAACAACCAAGGAAACCCATTGAAAAACTGGAACAAACAAGGGAATAATAATTATAGATCTGCTTATGCTACAGGTTTCAACAGTAATACACAGTTTAAGGAAAAGAAGTTGTCTATAAACGAAGTTGTGTTACAAATGAGAAATCAATTACAAGTCAAGGAGCTAAAATTAGAAATATTGAGAATCAACATGGGTAAATAGCGAATTCATTAAGTAATAGATCCCAAGGAACACTTCCTAGTACTACTCAATCAAATCCAAAAGACCAAAATAAAGAGCAAGTAAAAGCCGTTCAACTTAGAAGCTGAAGAGAGTTGGAAGGTTGGGTTCAAAAAGAAATTAAAGTAGAGAAAGAAGAAATTGAAGAATCAAAAGAGGAAACTCCAAAAGATTCTGAGGGACCTATTTCACCACTAAAAATTGATTTGGAAAAACCACCACCTCCATTTCCTCAGAGGCTTCGTTAGCAGAAGTTGGATAAAAAATTTTCAAAATTTTTAAAAATATTTAAGAAGCTTATAATTAGTATTTCATTTGTTGAAGCCTTAGAAAAAATGCTGAGCTATGTAAAGTTTATGATGGATATTATCAGCAAGAAAAGGAAGTTAAAAGATAATGAGACTGTTGCACTTAGTGAGGAGTGCAATGCGATAATTCAGAAGAAGCTTCCTTAATAGCTTAAAGATCATGGTAGCTTTACAATTCCATGTGCAATGAAAGACAGATTTTATGGGAAAGCTTTATGTGATTTAGGTGCAAGCATTAACTTTATGTCATTATCAATATTTAGAACATTGGGTTTAAGAGAAATAAACCCTATTAGTGTAACTCTACAATTAGCAGATCATTCGATAACTTACCCTAAAGGAGTTATATAAGATGTCCTAGTGAAAGTAGATCAATTTATCTTTCCTGTTGATTTTATTGTGCTAAATATGGAGGAAGATAAAAAAATACCTATCATTTTGGGGAGACCTTTCCTAGCCACAAGAAAAGCAATGATAGATGTGCAGAAAGGGGAACTAACAATGCGTGTAAATGATCAAACTGTTACTTTTAACATTTCAAAATCAATGAAATACCCTTAAAAAAAAATATAATATAGGATGGATGTTATAAGATATCTAAGTGAATGCCATTTTAGAACTACTTATGAAGAAAAATATTTGGAACACAAGCAAGAAGAGGAATTAACATAATGTGAAGATCTTTTAAAGTAAAATTCAAACTATGTTCCAGAAAGTTTTGAAGTTTTTGACATGATAGACAAACATAAAACATTTTGTCCATCCATTAAAAAACCTCCAGAACTATAGTTGAAGTTACTTCCTGGTCATTTAAAATATGCCTTTTTAGGAGAATCCTCTACATTACCAGTTATAATTTCCACAAAATTAACAATGGAAGAAGAAGAAAGGTTGATGAAAATTTGAAAAAAATTAAGAAAGACTTTGGATGGAAAATTGGTAATATTAAAGGAATCAATCCTTCAATTTGTATGCATAAAATTCATATGGAAGAGAACTGCAAACCTAGGGCTGATCTGCAAAGGAAATTGAATCATATTATGAAAGAAGTTGTAAAGAAAGAAATTTTAAAGTGGTTAGATGCTGGAACTATTTACCCTATTTAAGATAGTGCTTGGGTTAGTCCGATTCACTGTGTTCCTAAGAAAGATGGAGTAATTGTAACTGTAAATGAACATAATAAGTTAATACCTACTAGACAAGTTACATGGTGGCGAATATGTATTGATTATAAAAAATTAAATCTTGCCACTATGGAAGATCATTTTCCATTACTCTTTATAGATCAAATGCTTGATAGAGTAGCTGGGCATAAGTAAATTTTATTTTCTGGATGGATATACTGATTATCACCAAATTCAAAAATCTCGTGATGATCAAGAGAAAACAACATTTACAAGTTTTTATGGTACTTTTGCTTTTAGAAGAATGCCCTTTGGTTTATGTGAATCCCCCTGCTACATTTTAAAGATGTATGAAGGCAATTTTTTGTGATTTAATTGAAAAAGGGATTGAAGTATTCATGGATGACTTTTCAGTATTTGGAACTTCATTTGAGTCATGTTTAGAACATTTATCCAAAGTTCATAAGCGCTGTGAAGAAATAAATTTAGTCCTTAACTGGGAAAAATGATAATTTATAGTAGCCGGATGAATTGTATTAGGACATCAAATATAAGAAAATGGTATGGAAGTAGGTCCTGTTAAAATTCAAGTGATCGCTAATTTACCTTATCCAACAAATGTAAGGGAAATTAGGAGTTTTTAAGGACTTGTTGAATTCTAGAGGAGATATATAAAAGACTTTTTAAAGATTGCTAAGCCTTTATGCCATTTACTTGAGAAAGATGTAATTTTTAATTTTGCTGAAGAATGCCTAAAAGCTTTTAAGTTATTAGAAGAAAAACTAAGCACTGCACCAATTATTGATGCAAGTGATTATGCTATTGGAGCTGTTTTAGGATAAATATATGATAAAATTTATAAATTATTTACTATGCTTGTAAAACTCTTAATGAAACTCAAATTAATTATACAACAACTGAAAAATAATCATTAGCAATAGTATATGCTTTTGATAAATTTAGATCATATTTAAGTGGAACTCATTATATAATGCATACAAATCATTCTACCCTTTGATAAATTTAGATCATATTTGATTGGAACTCATTGTATAGTGCATACGGATCATTCTGCTACAGTATATGCCTTTGATAAATTTAGATCATATTTGATTGGAACTCATTGTATAGTACATACAGTTCATTCTGCTATTAAGTGCTTAATGAAAAAAAAGGATGTTAAACCTAGACTTATAAGATGGATTCTTCTTTTGCAAGAATTTGATTTTGTAATAGTAGATCGGAAGGGGATTGCAAATAAAATTTTTGATCATTTGTCCAGGCTTGAATTAGAAAAACTACACTGTTTTGAAAATGAAATTAATGAACAGTTTCCAGATGAAAAATTGCTCACTGTAAATGAGTGGCGTGTTCCGTGGTATGCCGACATTGTGAACTATATTTTTAATGATCTTAAACCCTTTGAAATGACATACCAACAAATGAGGAAATTTATTTCTGAAGCTAAGACTTATTTTTGGAATGACCTATATTTATATAAATAAGGAAAGGATCTAATCATTCGAAGATGTGTACCATTAGAAGAAAATTATGAAATTATCCAAAACTGTCATAATTCTGATTTTAGGGGACATTTTGGTGTTGATAAAACAACGCACAAAATTCTACAATCTGAATTTTATTGGCCTACAATATTTAGAGATGTTAATGCTTATACCAAAACTTATGATTGATGTTAAAGAGTAGGCAATATTTCTAGAAGAAATGATATGCCCCTCAATTATGTGCTAGAAGTTAAAATATTGATGTTTGGATTTCTAGAAGAAATGAGATGCCCCTCAATTATATGCTAGAAGTTGAAATATTTGATGTTGGAGATTAGATTTCTGGGACCATTTATACCATCTTTTGGAAATTTATATATTTTGTTAGCAGTGGACTATGTATCCTAATTGATAGAAGTTGTTGCTTACCTTGATGTGATGCGCAGAGTGTTGCAAAATTTTTGGAAAGAATTTACTTTTTAGATTTGGAATGCAAGAAGTTATCATTGCTGATGGGGGAAGTCATTTCAGAAACGCCATAATGGAGAAATTATTACAGAATATCATTAAAATCATAGGATTGCTACTGCTTATCATCCTCAAATAAGTGGTTTGACTGAATTATCTAATCGCAAAATTAAAAGAAANTGTTGGAATGTTAGGGGACTTGCTCATCCCAAATCCCTTAATAGAGTCCTAGCCCTCAACAGGATGTATAAAAATTGGATCATTGCTCTACTTGAACCAATGGTCACTAAAAAAGCCAACAGATTTGTGAGAAACTTCCCTGGTTTCCAGCTTCTTACAAATACTAACAGCAAAATTTGGATTCTGTGCAGAAAGGAAATCCTTTGCACTATTCTTAAAGAAGGAGATTAATTCATCCATCTACAACTCAATTTCAGTCACTATCAGGGTTTTGCTACCTTCATTTATGCTGGCTGTACAACTACTGCAAGACTGGACCTATGGCAACAATTACTAGAGGTCAGTTCCTCTATTAAGGATTTCTGGTTAGTTGGGGGTGATTTTAACAGCCTCTCTTCTCTTTGTGAGAAGAAGGGAGGGAGATCTCCTGATATTAGTCAAATTAACACATTCAATGATAACATTCAGTCTGCTGGTCTCTTTGATTTGAGGTTCAAAGGTCCTAAATTTACTTGGAGAAGGGGGAAGATCTGGGAGAGGCTTGACAGATTTCTGGTAAATGAATTATAGTTTAGAGAGTTCCTCCATACTTCTGTCCAACATCTGGCTATGAGTGGTTTTGATCATAGGCCATTGCTTATTCAAATATCTTCATCCTCTACTAGACCTAAAGCCAACTTTAGATATCTGAACATGTGGTCTATGCATGGGGATTTTATTAAACAAGTGGTTGAGGCCTGGACTGAAGTCCATCATCACATTCCTGGTATCAAGCTTTGGTTGTTACAGAAAAAACTCAGCAAACATCTCACAAATTGGAACTGGAAGGAGGTGGGGAACATTGATAAGAAAGTTTTTGAAGCTGAACAAAAAGTTTTACAGTTAGAACA
>JXCR01084574.1:90196-107260 GCA_002079205.1 Phalaenopsis hybrid cultivar | reverse complement strand
CAAATTTTAAATTAGCCAATGTTCCTTATAGCATCTCTAGTAAGTGTAAAGAATATTATTTCTCCTATTTGGCACAACATAATTTGCATACTTCCACAACAGAATTCCTATACTTATTACTGATTCATAACAAGAAGAAAGATATTTTCATATTTAGTCCTTTTCTTGTACAAAACTCTAGTTATCTTCTTAAAATTTTATTGTTCTATCAAAATATAAAAAATACCCAAAATATTTAAATTTTTATTACTGCAAAAATTATCTTTAGTTTAGATAATTATCTTTTTATTAAAAATAGAAAGTTTGTTGTTCAATAGTGCATTTTGCGTATTCTCCCTGCGGGTTCGATATTCAGGTCTTAATCAAAAAGTCCTATATTACTTGATAACGATACGTATACTTGTGTAGTATCCCAATATATATAAATTAAAAGTTAAAATTCTTATTTTTCTTCAGGATCATGTTTTTGGTTTTGTTGCAAAGTAAGGAAATATAAATGAAATATAATCTGAATTATTGTTGTACTGTGCATATTAGCAGTATCTAGGGATCAAGTTTTTGGAGTCGTTGCTGGGGAAAAATTGATTTTAAAAGCAATTTTTTATTTTTAGAAAGTCTTATTTAAACTTTAAGTTGTTGTATCTTACCTTCTTATGTTTTGTTTATTTTATTTTAATTCAATATATGTTAGTGTATGCATAGTTCAGGTTCTGAAGGACTAGTGCCCTACGGTTCTGGATTAGAAAGAACTATTAGAAAAATCAGAAAAACCAAAAAAATTATAAATTTTGAAAAATAAAAAAAAATGACAGAAATGGCAGACCAAAATAATCAAAATGCTGAAATTCATCAAGAGTTTAGACCTTTAAGAGATTATGCCATACTGTAGATGAACATCATTGTAGTATTCAAAAACCTAATGTAGTGGCTAATTCATTTGAGCTTAAACCTACTATTATCCAAATGATATCAAATAATCAATTTGGGGGATTACCAACTGAAGATCCAAATTTACATCTTACCAATTTATCTAGAATTGTGCGCTACATTTAAATACGATGGTGTATCAGATGATGTCATAAGACTTAGCTTATTTCCTTTCTCACTAAGGGATAAAGCGAAGATGAGGTTGAATTCGTTAGAACCTAGATCTATCAGAACTTGGGGTGATTTAGCACAAAAATTCTTTGCTAAATATTTTCCACCATCTAAAACTACAAAGCTTAGAAATGATATTACATCTTTTAATCAATTTGAAGGGGAATATATTTATGAAGCATGGGAAAGATTTAAAGAACTCTAAAGAAATTATCCACACCATGCTATACCAGATTAGTTAATAATTCAAACTTTTTATAATGGATTAGTTGGATTTCTTAGATCTATTATCGATGCCGCTGCTGGTGGTTCATTGATGTCAAAACTATTTCATGATGCTTATGCTTTAACTGAAGAAATGACTACCAATAATTTTCAATGACCTTCAGAGAGGGTAAATCCTAAGAAAATAGCCAATATTCATGAAACTGATGCATTTACTATGTTAGCAAATCAAGTTGTTGCAATTTCAAGGAAGTTAGACAAATTTGGAATGAATTTTTCTCAACCAATTTCAATGATTGAAGAGAATTCATTAGGCCAAATGGTAGATTCTCAAGCATCATTAGAAACTTTGAATCTCATAAATAATAAGCAGAATAACCCATATTTAAATTATTATAGCCCAGGTTGGAAGAACCATCCCAACTTTAACTCGAAGAACAATTTGTGTGATAATAATCAGCAATGGGGGAACAACCAAGGAAACCCATTGGGAAACTGGAACAACCAAGGGAGTAATAATTATAGATCTACTTATCCTCTAGGTTTCAACAATAATACATAGTTTAAGGAGAAGAAGTTGTCTATAGAAGAAGTGGTGTTACAAATGGGAAATCAATTACAAAGTCAAGGAGCTATAATTAGAAATATTGAGAATCAAATTAGGCAAATAACAAATTCATTAAGTAATAGATCCCAAGGAACACTTCCTAGTAATTCTAAATCAAATCCAAAAGACTAGAATAAAGAACAAGTAGAAGCCATTCAACTTAGAAGTGGAAGAGAGTTGGAAGGTCGGATTCAAAAAGAAATTGAAGTAGAGAGAGAAGAAATTGAAGAATCAAAAGAGGACGCTCCGAAAGATTCTATGAAGTAGAGAGAGAAGAAATTGAAGAATCAAAAGAGGACGCTCCAAAAGATTCTGAGAGACAAATTTCTCTACTAAAAATTGATTTAAAAAAACCACCACCTCCATTTCCTCAGAGACTTTGTCAGCGAATGTTGGATAAATAGTTTTCAAAATTTCTGGAAATATTTAAGAAGCTTACAATTAATATTTCATTTGCTGAAGCCTTAGAACAAATGCCGAGCTATGTAAAGTTTATGAAGGATATTCTCAACAGGAAAAGGAAGTTTGAAGATAATGAGACAGTTGCACTTAGTGAGGAGTACAGTGCAATAATTTAGAAGAAGCTTCCTGAAAAACTTAAGGATCCTGGTAGCTTTACAATTCCATGTGCAACAAGAGACAGATTTTATGGGAAGACTTTATGTGATTTAGGTGCAAACATTAACCTTATGCCATTATCAATATTTAAAAGATTTAGATTAGAAGAAATAACCTCTACTACTGTAACTCTGTAGTTAGCAGATCGTTCAATAACATACCCTAAAGGACTTGTAGAAGATGTCCTAATGAAAATGGATCAATTTATCTTTCCTGTTGATTTCATTGTACTGGATATGGAGGAAGATAAAGAGATACCTATCATTTTGAGGAGATCATTCCTGTTGATTTCATTGTGCTAGATATGGAGGAAGATAAAGAGATACCTATCATTTTGGGGAGACCTTTCTCATTATGCTAGATATGGAGGAAGATAAAGAGATACCTATCATTTTGGGGAGACCTTTCCTAGTCACAAGAAGAGCAATGATATATGTGCAGAAAGGGGAATTAACAATGCACGTCAATGATCAAACTGTTTCTTTTAACATTTCAAAATCAATGAAATACCCTGCAAAAGGTAAATATAATGAATGCTATAGGATGGATGTTATAAGATATCTAAGTGAATGTCATTTTAGAACTACTTATAAAGAAAAATATGAAGAAAAAGATTTGGAACATGAGTAAGAAGAGAAATTAAATCAATATTAAGATCTTTTTAAGGAAAATTCAAACTATGTTTGAGAAAGTTTTGAAGTTTTGGACATGATAAATAAGGATAAATCATTTTGTCCATCTATTAAAAAACCTTCAGAACTAGAGTTGAAGTTACTTTCTGAACATTTAAAATATGCCTTTTTAGGAGATTCCTTTACTTTACCAGTTATAATTTCCTCAAAATTAATGATGAAAGAAGAAGAAAGGTTGATGAAAAATCTGAAAAATTTTAAGAAAGCCTTTGGATGGAAAATTGCTAATATTAAAGGAATTAGTCCTTCAATTTGTATCTATAGAATTCATATAGAAGAGAACTTCAAACCTAGGGCTGATCCGCAAAGGAGATTGAATCCTGTTATGAAAGAAATTGTAAAGAAAGAATATTTTAAAGTGGTTAGATGCTGGAATTATCTACCCTATTTCAGATAGTGCATGGGTTAGTCCGATTCATTGTGTTTCTAAGAAAGGAGGAGTAACTGGAACTATAAATGAACATAATGAGTTCCTAAGAAAGGAGGAGTACCTGTAACTGTGAATGAGCATAATGAGTTAATACCTACTAGACACAGTTCAGGGTGGTGAATATGCATTGATTATAGAAAATTAAATCTTGCCACAAGGAAAGATCATTTTCCACTACCCTTTATAGAGAATATGCATTGATTATAGAAAATTAAATCTTGCCACTAGGAAAGATCATTTTCCATTACCCATTCTAGATCAAATGCTGGATTTTGATTATAGAAAATTAAATCTTGCCACTAGGAAAGATCATTTTCCACTACCCTTTCTAGATTTTATAGAAAATTAAATCTTGCCACTAGGAAAGATCATTTTCCATTACCCTTTCTAGATCAAAACAGGGTGGCATTGATTATAGAAAATTAAATCTTGCCACTAGGAAAGATCATTTTCCACTACCCTTTCTAGATTTTATAGAAAATTAAATCTTGCCACTAGGAAAGATCATTTTCCATTACCCTTTCTAGATCAAAAATAGAAAATTAAATCTTGCCACTAGATCATTTTCCATTCTAGATCAAATGCTGGATAGACTAGCTGGGCATAAATACTTTTATTTTTTGGATGGATATACTGGTTATCACCAAATACAAATATCTCCTGAGGATCAAGAGTGGGCATAAATACTTTTATTTTCTGGATGGATATACCAGTTATCACCAAATTCAAATATCTCAACTTTTATTTTCTGGATGGATATACTGGTTATCACCAAATTTAAATATCTCCTGAGGATCAAAACAAAACAACGTTTACCAATCCTTATGGTACTTTTGCTTTTAGAAGAATACCCTTTAGTCTTTGTAATGCCCTTACTACATTTCAAAGATGTAAGATGGCAATTTTTTGTGAATTAATTGAAAAAAGGATTGAAGTATTCATGGATGACTTTTTAGTGTTTGAAACTTCATTTGACTCATGTTTAGAACATTTATCCAAAGTTCTTAAGCGTTGCGAAGAAACTAATTTAGTCCTTAACTAGGAAAAATGCTAATTTATTGTAGCAAGAGGAATTATATTAGGACATCAAATATCAGAAAATGGTATGGAAGTAGATCCTGTTAAAATTCAAGTGATCACTAATTTACCTTCTCCAACAAATGTCAGGAAAATGAGGAGTTTTTTAGGACATGTTGGATTCTACAGATGGTATATTAAAGACTTTTCAAATATTGCTAAGCCTTTAAGCCATTTATTGGAGAAAAATGCAATTTTTAATTTTGATGAGGAATGCCTAAAAGCTTTTAAGTTATTTAAGGAAAAACTAAAGACTGCACCAATTATAGTTTCACCAAACTGGGAAAAATCCTTTGAATTAATGTGTGATGCTAGTGATTATGCTATTGGAACTGTTTTAGGACAAAGATATGATAAAATTTTCAAAGTTTTTTACTTTTCTAGTAAAACTCTTAATGAAACTCAAATTAATTATACAACAACTGAAAAAGAGGTATTAGCAATAGTATATGATTTTGATAAATTTAGATCAAATTTAATTGGAACTCATTGTGTAGTGCATACAAATCATTTTACAATTAAGTATTTAATTAAAAAGAAGGATGCTAAACCTAGAATTATAAGATCGATTCTTCTTTTGCAAGAATTTGATTTTGTAATAGTAGACTAAAGGGGATTGAAAATCAAATTGTTGATCATTTGTCCAGGCTTGAATTAGAAAAACCACTCTGTATTGAAAATGAAATTAATGAACATGTTCCAGATGAAAAATTGTTCACTATTAATGAGTGGCGTGTTCCGTGGTATGCGACATTGTTAACTTTATTGTTAGTGATATTGCACCCTATGGAATGACATACCAACAGAAAAGAAAATTTATTTCCGAAGCTAAGAATTATTTTTGGGATGACCCATTTTTATTTAAATAAGGAAATGATCTGATTATTCGAAGATGTGTACCATTAGAAGAAACTTATTAAATTATCCAAAAATGTCATAATTCTGATTTTAGGGGACATTTTGGTGTTGATAAAACATCATACAAAATTTTACAATCTGAATTTTATTGGCCTACAATTTTTATAGATGTTAATGCTTATATCAAAACTTGTGATAGATGTCAAAGAGTAGGTAATATTTCTAGAAGAAATGAGATACCCCTCAATTATATGTTAGAAGTTGAAATATTTGATGTTTGGGGATTAGATTTCATAGGACCATTTATACAATCTTTCAGAAACTTATATATTCTGTTATAAGTGGACTGTGTATCCAAATGGATAGAAGCTATTGCTTTACCTCGATGTGATGCTTAAATTGTTGCAAAATATTTGAAAATGAATATATATTGTAGATTTTGGATGCTGAGAGTTATCATTACTGATGGGGGAAGTAATTTCAGAAATGCCATAATTGAAAAGTTATTAAAGAAATATCATATAAATCATAGGATTGCTACTGCTTATCATCCTTAGACAAGTGGTTTAGCTGAATTATCCAATCGGCTTATCATCCTCAGACAAGTGGTTTGGCTGAATTATCCAATCAAGAAATTAAAAGAATTATGGAAAAATCTGTGAATCCAACGCTTATCATCCTCAGACAAGTGGTTTGGCTGAATTATCCAATCGGGAAATTAAAAGAATTATAAAAAATATGTGAATCCAACAAAAATGGATTGGTCAGTCAAACTTGACTATGCTTTCTGGGCTTATAGGACTGCATACAGAACTCCTATTGCAATGTCCCCATATAGGCTAATATTTGGAAAACCTTGTCACTTACCAGTAAACTTGATCATAAGGCATATTGGGCAATTAAAGAGTTCAATTATAATTTGAAAGATGTTGGTGAGAAAATATTGTTACAATTAAATGAGCTTGAAGAGATAAGGAATGAATCTTATGAAAATGCCAAAATTTATAAAGAAAAAATGAAGATGTGGCATGATTGAAGGATTCTTACTAAAAATTTACAGCCATGGCAACAAGTTTTGCTATATAATTTAAGGTTAAGATTATTTCCAGGCAAACTTAAGTCCGGTGGATGGGCCCATTTATTGTGATTAAAGTTTATCCTTATGGAGCTGTAGATATTAAAGATCCTGNTGTTGGTGAGAAAAGATTGTTACAATTAAATGAGCTTGAAGAGATAAGGAATGAATCTTATAAAAGTGTCAAAATTTATAAGGAAAAGATAAAGATGTTACATGATCAAAGGATTGTTACTAAAAATTTTCAGCTAGGGCAATAAGTTTTCCTATATAATTCAAGGTTAAGGTTATTTCCAGGCAAAATTAAGTCCAGTTGGATGGGCCCATTTATTGTGATTAAAGGTTATCCTTATGGAGCTGTAGATATTAAAGATCCTAAGTCTAAGAAAATATTTAAAGTTAAGGGACATAGACTGAAACCTTATTTTTTAGGGGATCAGCATAAGTTTAACGATGGAATGATGTTGTGTCAACCAGAGTAAGCACTGGTTACGTCGGGCTGACGACGTAAAACCAAGCATTTTGTGGGAGGCAACCCATAGTTATCAGTGTGTTTTTATTTTGATTGTTGTTTTATGTGTGATTAAGAAAATTTGGGGTAGAATTTTTGAGACTATTATGTGTTAGTATTGATTGTAAGACTTTATTTAGTGATCTAGACATGTTAAAATGAGAATTTGGGCGTTAAATTGACTAGTGCAAAAATGTGCACCAGCGCTTAAGCGCCAAATCCGACGCTTAAGCATGAATGTTTAAACCATGTGAAAAATTAATATTCTAGATAGGAAAACCGCCTAGAAGTTTGCAAAAACGTGCCAAGGTAGTTTCTAAATGTTTCNAAAATTTGGGGTAGTATTTTTGAGACTATTATGTGTTAGTATTGATTTTAAGACTTTATTTAGTGATCTAGAGATGTTAAAATGAGAATTTGGATGTTAAGTTGACTAGTGCAAAAATGTGCAATGGCGCTTAAGCGGAAAATCCGACGCTTAAGTGTGACAGTTTAAAAACATGTGAAAAATTAATATTCTAGGAGAAAAGACTAACTGGAAGTTTGAAAAAAATGTGCCAAGTTAGTTTCTAAACGTGTCTATGAGTTATTGGAAGGATTTAGGCCTATAAATAGAAGGGTTTAGTGAAGAAACTTTACCCCGGATCATTTCTAGCCCTAAAGTCTAAGAGAGAGAGATTTTAAGATGATGTCTTCATAGGAGATGGATTTGAAGAAGGATGAGACCATGAGGAAGAAACTCATTAGTCAAAGTGCACAAGAGATGTATAACGGTTTCTTACCCGTTACTATTGATAAGATGTCAGAGAAGATCAACAAAATTGAAAATACCATGTCCATACTAAAGACTAAGGTATTGGAGATTCATGCACATCTTGAGTATATTGGATGACAATTGAAAGTGTAATTTAGCCACACTAGTTATATAGAGGAAGCAGATAAGGACATGTTTCTTAAAAAAAATTGGATTGAAAAAGATTGCATTAGAGCACGTCACCACCGTCTGTTTTATCAACTTTATATTCCAGTTGCCCTATATTAAGGTTATGTTTTTGTGTGTTTAAAGTCATTGTCTTTAAGTGTTTTAGTGTTTAAGACTTGCTTTTAATGTTTGTGTTACTTAGGTGTTTAATTGTGAATGATTGTTAAGTGTTTGTATTAAAAAAAAATTGTCCCATCCAAGACTATTTGGAATGAGAACAAAATGTTTAAATGTATTAGTACTCGTTTGTGAATTAGTATAAGTTTGTTTGTGTGAAATTTTGTGTTATTTTGGCCTCAAATTGAAATAGTTATTAAAGAGAATTTTGAGAAAGAGGAGAGTTACAGGAAGTTGAAAATAGTCATTTAAGTGCTATGATACCATTTAGGGGTGGTTTACTTAGGGAAATAGTGCATTTTGCTCTAGAGAGAGAGCTAGTATCTTCCCTGCCTAGTTGGTCTTCAAAATTATTCAAATTTTAAATTAACTAATGTTCTTTATAACATCGCTAGTAAAGGTAAAGAATTTTATTACTCCTATTTGATACAACACAATTTGCATACTTTCACAACAGAACTCTTATACTTATTACTGATTCATAATAAGAAGAAAGATATTTTCATATTTAGTGCTTTTCTTCTACAAAAACTCTAGTTATCTTTTCAAAGTGTTATTGTTCTATCAAAATATTGAAAATACGAAAAATATTTAAATTTTCATTACTACAAAAATTATCTTTAGTTTAGATAATTATCTTTTTATTAAAAATGNTTTTTCTTTTACATAAACTCAAGTTATCTTTAGAAGTTTTTTTGTTTTGTCAAAATATCAAAAATACCAAAAAGAATTGAATTTTACCTACTTTGAAAAAATCTATAGTTTAAATAATTGCCTTTTTAAAATAGAAGGTTTGTTGATAAATAACGCATATTGTTTATTTTCCCTGTGGGTTCGATATTCAGGTCTTAATCAAAAAGTCCTGTATTACTTGATAATGATACATAAACTTACGTAGTATCCCAATATATATAAATTAAAAATTAAATTATTTTTTTTCTTCAGGATCAAGTTTTTAGTTTTGTTGCAAAGTAAGGAAAAATAAGTGAAATATAATCTGAATTATTGTTGTACTATGCATAATAATTGTATCTAGGGATCCATCTTATGAAACTTAGTGGTCGTTACTAGTTCTCCAACTTTCATAAGAAATGTAATGGATCTAAGGGATCTTCCTCCCTTTTGGATGAATCCTCTTGGCATTATTTTATCGGTCGTAAGTTCCTAAGCTTCAATATATAAATAGGTTAATGTCTGTAGACTCATCATGTTGAGTGATGCTGCAGGATCTATTAAAACTCTGAACAACAAAAATCTATGAATACTAACGGAGATGTAGAGTGGACTATTGTGGTCGGCCGTACCGAGAAACAAATCTTCATCTGTGAAGGTTACCCTAGACTGTTCCTTGAATGAGCAAACTTCATTTGAGGATGTGCTGGCCAACCGGGCTAAACAAATCTCTGTGTCAAGCAAGGATGTAGCCAGAGACTCTCTCATCTCCTTTGACAGGATTAGAGTGTTTAATTTGGACGACAACTTCCTAAGATGAGCTAGTACGTTGTGATCCATTTTATATGGTCCTCATTATTTCTCTCGATTATGTGTTTTTTCCATTGGTGGAGGTGGAGGTAGTTCTTCTCGAGTATATATTTGTTTTCCTTTATCTATTGGAGCCATTCTTGGCGGTAATACTCTCTCACTTCTTAAGTTCACTTCTGTAATTTCTTCTTCTTGAGATATCATTGTCGAATCTTTCAGTGTTTCTTCACTGTCAGAAAGATCTAAGTTGATGACAAGCGGTGCACCGTGGTGCTCAAGAATTGGTTCGTTGCCTCCAGTGCTATCGTAAGAGGTATCATTGATGTCTTCTTCAGTCTTATTAGCGAGTTCATTGGACTCAAGTACGAGTTGAGGATCAATTTGATAATCAAGATCAAGGATAGATTGGTCAAAATTAGTTATGTTATCACCATAAATAGCTAAAACATAGTCAAAATCCCAATCATTATATTCATAAGACCCTAGAGGGTAAAAAGAAAATCATGCAAAGTCAGGGGTTCGAGGATTTTCTTCCCTGAATCTGAAACAACTAATCTAGCAGAGGCAACCCCTATCTTACCCACTATGCTATCAATCTTTGTAGTGGTGTTCTTCTTCTTCTTTGTCTTTGACAACGATGAATAGCCTGATGAAATATTCGCTCGAGTTTGGAAGGCTGAAGATTATGAATGGAGGCTTGTTTTGAAGCATTCTGGATTTGGTTCAATATTTTCTTACACAATTTACTCAAGACTACATTTCATCCATCTTCTCCAATATATGCGAAAGATTTTTTTGATGCATCCTAAATTTTGTTTAGGACCCTCTTGAGCTTATCCCAAGTCGTACTCCATCCATCTTCTCTAATATATGGATCAATCAGAGAGATTGGCTCAACTGAAATCATATTTATGGAACATTTTTTAGTTTTTTCTTAAATATTCTTTCGGGACCGTTATATTCCCTTCTTTAAGGTTCTTCTCAATCCAATCGTTAAAGATGAAATATTCTTCTATAGTGTGCCCAAGCAACCTGTGGTATGAGCAACAATTTAGTTGATCTTTCTTATCGACCTCTTCGAGTTTCTTTGTATTTGGTAGTCTGAATTCAGGCTTATTCATCAGACTTTTAAACATTTTGGATACAGCTTCATCTTTGAAAGATTACACCATTTACTATCGTTCTGCCAAAGAAATTCTTTTATTCTTTGTTCAGGATGATCCTCCTTGAGGCCGTAGCTGGTTGGACTGGATACTCTGTTTCTGAGCATGCTGCGATGATTGGAGAGGATTTTCTGGATATATATCCATTGGTTGCTTTCCTTTATTGACAGTCAATATTATTTATGACTTATTTTCCAATACTTTGGTTACCTTGGATTTCTCGTGAGAATCCATGTGTTTATGCGTTTGAAATAGCCCACAAACAAAAAATTATACATCCTATTCAAAGCAATAAGTCTGCTAAGGGATTTATGATGTGCCAATCCTCTAACATTCCAACACAAAAGGTTCATCATCCAAAAAAATGGACTTACCCCTCCTTCTAGAACTTGTCATGGCCTCCTTTGTTTCATTATGAGTTCTTCTGTCTATTAATGAGTATGTTCTTCCCTTCACACTGGTTAATTCCTGGTTACCCTTTTTCTTTTTCTTATTTTTTTGGTTTGCCATTCATCTACCAAGGCAATCTATAATTCTTCAACTAAGGTAGAGTCCACATGATAATCCTTACAAAACAACCTTACTAACATCAGCTGAGAACTCTATGGCACAGAAACAAAAGGTTCCTGCGCAGTGGCTGCACTAGCTATGACCTGTACAACTAATGTTTCTTGATGACTTCCTGAGGGGATAGCTTCATCATTGGATAAATTATCTGTCATTGCATTCAGAAGAGTATGGTGGTTAGGACTAATAAAAGTTATACTTTTTTCTACATTATCAGTCTCAATAATCAAAGCAGTATTAGTGGCCTGGTAAGTTTCATCAGGACCTTCGGTGTTATACCTAGAAATGATATGATCAGAATTCTCAGCAGCAATTGCCCTTTCCTTCACAAGCTCCCCCAAAGGTTCCACAGGCAGATTAGTATCTTTTGGGACCCCTCAGTTAGAATTCCTGAGATGAGGGTGCAGTTTAAAACACTTATTATTTGTATGCCCAAACATACAGTAGTGGAAGAAATATTAAGGCTTTTGTTCAATAATGATTTTCTGCCAATAACCATAATGTTCAATACCAAAACATATTTCATCAACTGCTGGGAGAGTTAGGTCCCTTTCAATTAGGATTCTGGCTACTGATGGTCTAGATAAGTTGATAGTAGGAACATTCCATTTTAGGGGTTTACCCAAAGCCTATCTAATATTAAACAGACCTTTATGATTGAATAAATGAAGCTTTAATTCTAGAATTTTAAATTATATAGGGACTATTGGGAGTTCCTTAGTAGGATCAAATTCAGTGGACCACTTTAAAATCTTCATAGTGTTTCCTTTAATCTATAAAACCTGCTTAGAAAAGACTCTGGCATAATCATCTTCTCTTGTTAGGTGAATTAGAATGTGTTTTCCATCAATGAGGCCAACTCTCCAAGCTCCTTTAAGTTTAATTCCATCAAAGAACTTCCTTATAGCTTCCATTTTTGGATGACCTAACAGAAATGTTCCTATGATAGTGAATTTGCAATTCTCAGTCAAGTTTTAGATATCCTCTGCATTATAAAAAATAGCCATTTTTCCACTCTTCCTACTCAAAGGTTTAATGATTGGGTCAGCCATCTCATGGTCGCATTGAAAAAAACCCAAATCATCAAAATTTTTAATTGGGTCAAAGCCTTTTCCGATAACATCAGCAAAAGTAGCCTTTGCCCATTGAATATTAATGACTAAATCCACATTATTTTGTTCAGCCAGCAACACTCCACATCAATGGAATAGTAACTCAACAACAACTTGAAAGAGAAAAGTTTCCAGGAAGCAGAAAATCCAGAGAAGAAGCTTCCAAGGATAAAAAGAAACCCAACGAGAAGGAAAACAAGGAGCAGGGAAGGGCTGGAGATCCCCACAAAGCTTGGATAGTCCATGGAAACCCTATTAGAGCTACCACTAAGCCAGCTGCCACCTCCATTCAATTATATATATATATATATTTAAAAGAAAGGAGATGCATAAATCTCTCTACATGTTGATTAAAGAGGGTTACAAGAAGGAAAACAATTGGAGACTTATTGATTCAATACAAGAATCATAAGTCCTCTNTTAGACTGCTATATTTCTAAATCAAAATTTTAGTAACTCCTAAAGAAACTCATATACATATCGTACATATTTAGTTTTTAAAGACTGAAGTGTCACTTGAGAAGTGGGGATTTGGTTTTTAAAGATTGAAGTGTCACTTAAGGACAAGTAACATTTTAAGTTTGGGAGATTACTTATTTGTGGTTTTTAAAGATTAGTGTCACTTGAGTTAGTTTTTAAAGATTGAAGTGTCACTTGAAGACAAGTAACATTTTAAGTTTGGGGGATTTTGATACTCCTAAAACATATATAGTGTTTTTAGACACATTTTTATATCTATTTTTGAGATATTGCACTTTAATGGAAGGTATTTTTGTGTTTTTTATGCAGATACAGGTAAAAAGGGTGAAAAATGCTTAAAGGAGTGAAGAAAGATAAAATTTGGAGCAAAAAGATGAAAAATGTGCAAAAGAGTTTTGGCGCCTAAGCGCCAGATCCGGTGCTCAAGTGCCAGTTAAACAGAGAAGGCCGCGCCTAAGCGCCAGAGGCCTCGTGCTTAAGTGCCAGTGGCAGTTATTGGACGAGTAAATTATGTTTCTGCGAATTTTGAAGAGGTTTTTGAGGCACCCATTGATTTAGTAGGTGATTATAACCACCATGGACGAAACTTATCATGAAAGGATGCATATCTTGGGGAAATACATCGAATTAAGACATATTTTGAAGAGAAACCAAAGCACCTTTTGAAAAATTATAAAAGAAAGAAGAGAGGACTTTGAAAAGAGTCCTGGAAAGGTACGAAAAAGTGTGAGTCCTGAAAGTATTGAAAAGTTTTGAAAGTTCTCATTTGAGGAGTTAGTTCGGAGAGATTTTCNATAGCTCTTTTAAATTATACCCTTGTCTGGCAAGCCAATTGGCTGGCTGGTTGCCCTCTCTAAAAATAAAAGTATATTGTACTTTTATCTGTGATGAAATTTCTCTAATCTTTTTGGTCCAATAGGTAAGGTGTCAGGGTGTAAGTTCCTCTTCCCTCAATATCTTTATAACAGCAGTAGAATCTACTTCAACCCATAAGTTTTTCCAGCTAGCCATTTTGGCAATTTTCAAAGCCCAATAGACAACCATTAATTTAGTTTCAACAGCATCAGTAGACTTAATGGGGATGTGGAACTATAATAGACATTGCCCAAGGTGATTTCTGTAGACACCCCCAACACCTGCCCCTGCCTTATTGAAGCTGCCATCAGTATTTACCTTTACTGTTTAGTGATCTGGAGGTTTCGAAAAAAACCTATGAACATATTTCTTGTCAGGTTCTCTCAAAGAGTAAGACTTGGAGATGTTGGGAAATCTTCTGTATTTAATCATCTTATTAAGATATGAAATGCTGCTTCTGACTATCCTCTCAGTTTTTGGTCTACCTTCTTATAAGAGGTACTGGAGCATAGTTCCATTTGTTCTAAGACTGCCAGCAAGTGGTGATATTATTCCAGGTAAAGATGTTTTTGTCAATGTTCAGTAGGGCTAGCAGTTGATGCCATACAACCTANAGCAGATAAGGAGATGTTTCTTAAGCAAAAGTGGATTGAAGAAGATTGCATCAGAGCACATCACCACCGTTTATTTTATCAACTTTATATTCCAATTGCCCCAGAAGAGACTAATGAAAGACTTGAATTTGTTCCTTCTAATGAAGAATGGAATTAGGTTTTATTCTTGAAGTTATGTTTTTGTGTGTTTAAAGTCATTGTCTTTAAGTGTTTTAGTGTTTAAGACTTGTTTTAGTGTTTGTGTTACTTAAGTGTTTAAGTGTGAAAGATTGTTAAGTTTTTGTATTTAAAAAAATTTTCTCATCCAAGACTATTTGGAATGAGAACTAAGTGTTTAAATGCATTTGTACTCATTTGTGAATTAAATATAAGTTTGTTTGTGTGAAATTTTGTGTTGTTTTAGCCTCGAATTGAAATAGTTATTAAGGTGAATTTTGAGATAAAGGAGAGTTATAGGAAGTTGAAAATAGTTATTTAAGTGCTATGAGACCATTTAGGGGTGGTTTACCTAGGTAAATAGTGCACTTAACTTTAATTTAAGATTTTTGAAAATCATGCACTTGCGCCTAAGCGCCACATCTCTCGCTTAAGCATGAGAAAACCCGAGAGGCAGGCGCATAAGCGCCACTTACCCGTGCTTAAGTGCCAGTTCACGAAAATTGATTTGCAAATGGTTAAAAGTGAATTTTTGAGCCAAAAATTGCCATTTTTCACGCCACCGTCACCTTTTTCTTCTCGAGTTTGCAATTTTTTAGGGCTAGGGCACATCTAAAGTAAAGATTTCTTGGTGGAATCAAGTGAAATTTGCTAGATCTAAGTTCTTTGAGGTAAGAGCTTTACTTCTATTTAAAAAATTTGGATTTTCACAATGTATTTTGAGCACATTTGGAGAAATTCAAAAACTCACTATTCATGGTGAAAATTGAGGAAAATTCTATGGGAAGTTTAGTTTGTGCTTTTGAAAGTTTAGTTTAGTAATTTAAACTTAAATTTTGAAGTTATTGTTGGAATTTGTCAAATTTGTAGAATGGCACCAAGAATGAAGAGAAGAGGCAAATCCCCTTTCGATTCAAGTAAATTTGTAAGTTCAAAAGCTCAAGATCGGTATAGTAATGCGTTGCAATCACACAAACTAATTCAAGAGCGATGTTTTAGAAATTTGGGTGGAGATGTGGAAGATTTTATTGTTTGCCGACAGTGGGAACAATTATGTTTTTTCTCTGCTATGACAGTTTTATCTGTTATGAGGGAGTTCTATGCAAATCTCCCTAAGCTGAAGAAAATCGAGTCATGGTTCGAGGGAAGTTGATACCTTTTTTGCCAGAGGTAATCAACTTGTTTTACCATTTACAACTAGATACGTTATGTTTTTATGCAAATTGTAGTCCTACTGAAGCGGAATTAAACGAGATTGTTTCTTACTTGACTATTGGTAGAGGACTATGGAAGATAACTAATAAAAGGAGAGTTAGCTTCCCAACTTCAAAGTTATGTGCACCTTCAAAGGCCTGACACTATTTCATTTCTGCTCGTCCTCTTTCGACCAATCATATCAGTGAAGTTACCAGAGAAAGAGCAACTTTGAACTATTGTATTTAAGAGGGAAAGCTAATCAACATTGGAGCTTTGATCTGTCATACTATCATCAGTTCTACTACAACTGTTACAACTGCAGGTCTGAGATTTGCTTCTTTGATCTTTTCTTTGTGTGAGCAAGCTAGAGTTAAATATGATTGCTGGGAGGAAGTGTTATTACCTCTAAAGCCCATCACTAAGGTGAATGTGAAGACTTATTCTGAGCATTCAATTTTTGGCTGGAGAGAAGGATTTTCTAGAAGCTATGGAATGGAGACGTCTGCTGCTTCTACCTCTGCTGCTTCTACATCTAGACCATCTACCTCACGTGCTTAGGTGAGTCTACTGATACCTAAGATGAGTTATTCTAGAAGATGATGGATAATATAAATTTTACCGCTGATAAGGTACAAAATTTATAGCGTTTTGCAGATCATACTAATAGTTATAATAGGA
The DNA here is from genome assembly GCA_002079205.1 of Phalaenopsis hybrid cultivar. Lineage (NCBI taxonomy): Eukaryota > Viridiplantae > Streptophyta > Magnoliopsida > Asparagales > Orchidaceae > Phalaenopsis > Phalaenopsis hybrid cultivar. The sequence continues at coordinate 90,666 of JXCR01084574.1, read as the reverse complement.
GAAAAAGGGATTATGAAGAGAAATTCCACTCATCTTTGGAGAGCCTGATTAAAGGTGACCTGGGAGTGCAATTTGCTCCATATCCTTAATATCCTGATTATGATCCTGTAGAAAAGTGGTATAGCGGTGATTCTGAGGATGAGGAGTAGGATTGAGATATTTTTATGTTTGTTTATGTTGAAGACTATGAGATGTAGTACTTCTACATTTATTTTGTGTTGATTTGGACTATGTACTATGTTATGTTTGGGACCTTTTATATTGTTATTGTGATGTTGTGTTTTGTTAGTGGCCTGTTTTAACATTCTAGGGTAGTAACTGTTGATGTGTGTTTAATACTGTTTTAGTTAGATTAAGATTGAACTTGATTCTATGTCTTTTAAAAAGTTTAAAAATCTAGCTAACTTAGATCTTAAATTTAAATTTCTGAAACTGCTACCCTGTATTTTTCTTTTATCATGTTAGTTTGT
>JXCR01084574.1:13392-70024 GCA_002079205.1 Phalaenopsis hybrid cultivar | reverse complement strand
TTTAAAGTTTGCTCTATAAAGTTCTCTCATATTCACAGAGAAGGAAACAGACCTGCCAACTGGCTAGCTAGAAGGGGACTTTTTACAGAAGAACCTCTCGTGAGTAGAAGAATTCCCCCCCACTGGACTTCCTCTTATCCAGTGATCTGTTGCCTATCCCTTATTTCAGAAAGTATGTGTAGTAGGTTAGAGAGGTGCTTTCCTTTATAAAGGCCCTCTCCTGTCTCCTTCTCTCTCTTTGTATTTGGCTACCCTTTAATGAATTGGAGCTATGCTCCTTATATATATATATATAATATGGAGCTGTTTGGGGTGGCAGGTGGTGCTCTGCTAAGGTTTCCATGGCTCCTTGTTCTGACAGGCTGGTAAGCTGGAGGGGAAGGTTTGCTTCTTCTTATTTGCTGAGTTTTTGGTGGGCTAGAGGTTCTTCTTGCATGTGGTTTTCTTCAGATTCTATAGTTGTTCGTTGTTGTTCTTTTGATTTGTCCTTGTTTCTATCTTCTCTGGCTGAGTTGGGGTCACCACTTGATAGGTGGTGGTGACCACTTTGGTGGCTGGGGTGGTTTTTCTCTAGTGAGTCTTCCTTACTGACTGGTTTATTGGTCGGGAAGTGTTTTTTCTGTCTCTTGGTTTATTGTTCCATTGCTTTTTTGCTTGCTGGGTCTCTGATTGGTAGTTCATTTCCTTTCTTCCTGTGCTCTGAATGGCAACTAACATTACTTTGGACACAAATATCTAATGGTCAAAGGCCACCTATGCTGGAGTGGTTGGCAGACCTAAGGAGAATCTACATAATATGGATAAGTTAGTTTTTCCATAGGAGTTTCATGATACTTTAGCTGGCAAAAGGACTTCTCCCTGTATTAACCCCCTTGGGTGTAAAGAGGGAGAACTTGCAGTTTATTTTTCTCCTCAAGAGGTTATCTCATTAAATGAAGAGGTTAAGCTTACTTTGGTAGGAAAATTCCAGCTTGGTCACCCTAAGATACAACTTGTAAGGAGCTTCTTTGAGTCCTTAAACTTTACTGGTGCTTGGCAACTAAAATTGCTAGATAGCAGGCACTTGCTTATTCAATTAACAATAGAAGAAGATTATGCTAAGCTCTTTGCCAAAAAATCTTTAGTTATTGGTAGGGCTACCTTGAAACTTTTGAAATGGACTCTGGTTTTGATCCTAGCAAAGAACCTCCTGTGGTTCCTCTTTGGTTCAAGCCTCCTGTTCTCTCTATCCCATACTTCAAGTTGAATGCCCTTTTTAATATTGGGTCTGCTTTAAGAAGACCACTTAAAGTTGATGCTCATACTTATAACAAGGCAAGGCCAGCTCTTGCTAGAATTCTCATTGAAAGAGATATCACCCTGCCTAAAGTTAAAAGAGTGTGGATAGGCTCTGAGCATGATGGCTTTTGGCAGGAGGTGATCCTTGAACAAAGGCCTTACTATTATCAACATTGCAAGATGTTTGGGCACACTAGGGATAGGTGTTATAGTCTACACCCTCCATTAAAAAAAAACAGTCTTCTTTAAAGGAATTTGACTCAACTTCCTGGGGTTAATGAAGATGACCAACAAGAGGAGGCTCTGAACTCTCCAACCCCTTTTGTTTCTATTACTTCCCCTCCCAAGGAAGTGCTAAGAGAAGAACCCAACGTCATTACTATAGTTTCCCCCATAGTTAATTCCTTTGAGGAGAGGTTAAAGGATCAACTCCTAAAAAATCAATTGGAGACACAACATGTGCTTGAAGAAGAGAAGGTTACTGATTTGAACCACCTATTGAGGGTGGACTGGGTCATGCAGACCTCTAAGGGAAAGAAAAAATAAACCACAGAATCTCAAAGCTTACAAAGAGAGGCAACTTCCATTACCAATACTCTAAAGGTTGGATCATCTCCTAGACCCTCTAGAGGGAGAACCAGATCTAGATCACAACCCTCACTTCATATTTACCCTAAAAATGTTTAAATTCTCCCTTGTTTGGTTGTTGGCCTCTTGCTAGTTTATGTCTGTCAGCAGACTTTTAATTTTTTTATTTAGTCTTGGTTGTCTTATGTTGAGAATGGGTCTCTATGGCCTTTGGGTGATGGCACACTTCTATCAACCTTTTTATATCCTCTATCTAAGAAGATATGGAAGACTGTTTATTCCCTTAATTTTGTTTCATTTTAGCCAGTCACTTGTCAAGGATTTGGGTTGCCGTGATAACTGCAATATTTTGAGATTGAGTCTATCTGGCCTTTGGGTGATGGTAGATTCCTACCTGCTGTCCTCTAACCCATTTCTTGAAAGATATAGGAGCCTTCTTATTTTCTTCCTTTGTCTCATTTCAGCATGTCTTTGGACATTTTTCTGGGCTGCTATGATAGTAGTACTTTGGTTTCCACTTCCCTTATCTATCAGATGATTAATTTGATGTGCTGGAACATCTGGGGGATCTCAGATCAGAAATCATTGATCAGAATAAAACAATTGGTAAGGAAGCACATGTTATGTTTTACTATTCTTGAACCTTTGGTCCACTACAACCCTTGCAGATTTAGAAAGCACTTCTCAAGTTTCAATTGAAATTACAATATCAACAATAAAATTTGGTTTTTCTATAGAAGGAATCTGAATGTTCAGATCTTGGATGATCAACCTCAATTTTTTCATATTCAGCTTCTATGGGATTTCCTTCATGTTGAGGCTACCTTCATTTATGTTGGGAGTTCTGTCAATGATAAAGCTATTCTATGGCAATAAATCCAGCACCTTAAATCTTCTATTAATGTTCCTTGGATCATTGGTGGAGACCTTAACAGTATTGCTAGATTGAATGAAAAATGGGAAGGGAAACCTGTGGATATTGCACAAATGTTACTCTTTACTCAGAACATCAGGAACACTGACCTTGCTGAACTTCCACATCAGGGGCCCCTTGACACTTGGAGAAGAGGCAAAATTTTTGAGAGAATTGATAGGTTCCTGGTCAATCAAGCTTGGCTGGATACCAACTTTAAGACTACTATTTCCCATCTTATTAACATTTGTTCTGATCATAGGCCTTTACTGATCTCTATATCTCTTATAACTATTGCCCCTTACAAAGATTTAGATTCTTTAATGTATGGGTGGAACATCCTGAATTTCTATCCTTTATTAAATCTATTTGGCTACCTGTTTCAACCATCCCTCCTTGGGTTAAACTATGGCAAATGAAGAGAAAAGTGCCTAAATTGCTGAAAGCCTGGAATTGGAACTATTTTGGCAACCTTACAGCAAAAGTTGAAGAGGCTGAAGCTAATGTGAAACAGACTGAATTAAATTTTTAGATGAGACTATTTGATGAAAAAAACCTGATATAAGCTAATGCTAATTTGCTTCAAGCTATTCATTGGGAGGAGGATTTATATAAACAAATGACAGCCATAAAAAAACTTGTTGATGGGGATATGAATACAAAGTTTTACCATGCTTGTATTAAATGAAGAAGACACTCCAACACCATCCTGAAGATTAAAAATCACAATGGCATTTGGATCCAAGGTATTGATATAATTCACAGAGATGCTATAGATCACTTTCAAAATCTGTTATCTCATGAGGCTAACCTAATGAACTTTGATCCTAGCCTACTGAATGACAACTTATCTGATATTCAGTGTATGGATTTAACATCTAGTCCTACTGAAGAAGAAATTTGGAAAGCTTTATGTTCTATTGATGGTGATAAAGTGGCTGGTGCAGATGGTTTTACTTCTACTTTCTACATAAAAACATGGGAGGTGCTAAAAGATGATGTTGTGGAAGCTGTTCAGACCTTCTTCAGGGGGGAGGATATGCCACATTACTTTGCTCAATCCACCATCACTTTAATCCCTAAGGGAGACCAAAAATCTAATTGGGATCACTTTAGACCCATCTTTCTTACAACTGTATTGTCTAAGCTTATTAGCAAGCTTTTGGTTTTTAGATTAAAACCAAGCTTATCTTGGATGATTTCTCCTAATCAGTCTGCTTTTGTTACTGGAATACAAATTACTGATAATGTATTAGTTACACAGGAACTATTTTTGGATATTGACAAACCTTGTAGGGGGGCAATCTCATATATAAGCTGGACATCTCTAAAGCTTATGATACTCTCAATTGGAGTTTTATCTTGGAGGTTCTTAAAGCTAGGGGGTTTCAAAACTCCTTCTGCAAAATCATTCACAAGTGGCTTAAGAATAGTTTTTATACCATTATTCTTAATGGGAATTCTCAAGGGCATTTCCAAGCTACTAGGGGAATCAAACAAGGGGACCCCCTTTCTCCATACATTTTCATTTTGGTTTTGGACTACTTATCTAGGCTTCTTAACCATAATTTTTCTAAAAGGGAACATCTCAGATTTTCTAATAAAGCAAACTTTTCCATAATTCATTTATGTTATGGTAATGACTTCATTTTGTTTTCTAAGGCCTCAAAACCAGCAGTGAAAAAGGTAGTCACTTTGCTAAACTTGTTCCAACAGATCTCTGGTCTCTCTTTTACTCAAAGAAATGTAAACTTATCTTTAGCAATAAGTTCAATGCTGCTGCCAAAAATTGGATTAAGGATTTCACTGGTTTTAAATCTGCTACCAACCCCTTGGTTTATCTAGGGGTACAGTTGATTAAAGGCAGGAAAAAGCAAACTCAATTTGATGAGGTGTTTTCTAAAGTTTCCAAACAAATCTCTTATTGACAAATTCTTATTTGTCACAAGGGGGAAGGTTAACCATAATTAAAAGTATCCTGGTTTCTTTCCCTACGTATATCATGCAAATGTTGATAATGAGAAAAGGCACACAAAAAACTTTAGAGGTGATGCTGAATAAATTCTTGTGGGAAGGCAACCATAAACAAGCTCAACGGTTTAGTTGGGATAAGCTCTGCCTGCCTCTTGCTGCAGGGGGACTTGGCATGAAGTCTTTCCAACAGCTTCATGAAATCTTCTATTGTAAGCTCTGGATTAAATTTAGAGAACAGAGGTCTTTGTGGGCTTACTATATGAAATTAAAATACTGCAAACACTCCCATCCAACAATCATCTACAGAAAATCTGGGGACTCTAAAATTTGGACTGAGCTCTTGCATATTAGATGTGTGGCTGAAGACCTTTTTATCTGGGATGTGGGAGAAGGAAAAATTGACTTTTTGTTAGATAATTGGCTTCTTGAGGGTAAATTGGAACCATAAACCCCTCTGGACTTAGCTATCAACACCCTCATTCATCTTTGATATAATAATCATCATTGGAATGGATTAGAAGGATAACTTTAAATGATATATATCCATTGGTTGTTATTTCAAACTTTTTACAATGGATTAGAAGGATCACTTAGATCTATTATAAATGCTGTTGCAGGTAGATCAGTAATGTCAAAATCTTGTGATGAAGCATACTCTTTAATAGAAGAAATGGCTAATAACAATTCTCAATGACCCTCTGAACGGGTAAATCCTAAGAGAGTAGCTACTATTGATGATTCTGATGCAATTTCTATTTTATTTTCTCAAATTACTGCTACATCAAAGAAGATTGATCAAATTGGAGTGAACTACTTGCAAATACCACTAGTATTAGAGGAAAATTCACTAGGGTAGATAATTGATACTCAATCATCTTATGAAATTTTGAATGTTATAAATAATCAAAATAACAATCCCTATTCTAACTATTAGAACACTGGATGGAAAAATCACCATAATTTTAGTTGGAATAATAATAAAATTCAATGAACCCCTCAAGAAATTTAACTAATCCAGGAAACACTAATTATCTACTTTATTATCCTCCTGGATTTAACTTTAACCCTAACCTAAGAGTTAGAGAAAAGAAGTTGAAGATGGTAGAAGTAATGTTGAATATGGGAAATCAAATACAAAATCATGGGGCAATTATTAAAAATATTAAAAATCATTTAGGACATATTGCTACCGCACTTAGTAACATACCTTGAAAAGTTAAACCAAAAAGTTCAAATAAGGAGCAAATTAGAGCTATTCAATTACGAAGTGGAAAAGAAGTTGAAACAAGAATCCAAAGAGAAACTGAAGTTGATAAAGAGAAAGAAGAGATTGAAAGTGACCATAATGAAAATGAACAAGTACTGTTCCTTTAGAAAAAACCATTACCTTCATTTCCTCAACGATTAAAGCAAAAGAATAAAAACAAACAATTTACAAAATTTTTCAAAATCCTTAAAAAGTAAACGATAAACATTCCTTTCTTTGAGGCTTTGGAACAAATTTCAAGTTATGTGAAATTTATGAATAATATACTAAACAAGAAAAGGAAGTTTGCAGATCATGAGACGGTTGTACTCAGTGAAGAGTGTAACGCTATTATTCAGAAAAAACTTCAAGAAAAGTTAAAAGATCTTAATAGTTTTACTATACACTGTGCAATTGGTGAAAAGTTTTATGGAAAAGCCTTATGTGATTTAGGAGCGAGTATCAATCTTATGCTTCTATTAATTTTTAAATGTTTCGATTTAGGAAAGATTTCCCTTAATACTTGTCAGCACTATTTTTGGTTAGAGGAGTTGCCCGTAAGAAGCCGTCGGTCATCGGAATCGAAATCTCGTCCTCCATTTCGGAAGGACGTTTTAATTTACATATATATTTAGTTTTAGAAAAATATGAAATCAATTTGACCCCATATTTTTGATATTTTAAATGAAAGAGCGTTGTACCTCAAATCTTGTATCTATCCCGAAGGATAAACACAAGACTTGAGGATGAGGCTCGATCAAATAAACTAAGAAATATATGACATCCATTTGGTCTGCAAAACCTTTGTATTTGTCGATAATTTTCCCTACTTAAAATGAAGAATTAAATAGGGTTTATCTTAAGTTGGGTTCGGACATGCTTCCTATAAGAGCAAGCTCCTATAGTTAACTACATCTTAAATGGCCAAAGTCATTTAAGAAGACTCTTGATAAAAATTAAGAAATATTATCTTCAAGGAGTTTCAAAGGGTAGGACATTTCAATGAGATCGGACGTAGAGGTGTGAAAATGGATTGGTTCAAATGTGGAACATTTAGTTGTAGAGTCCAAAGAAGGAAGAACTAGGGGATGTCATGGATCTAGAGGAAAACCTTGGTGACTTCCCAAGCTATCCTAATGTTTGGTTTCATTTCTAAGGAGAAATATTTAGGTATTTCATCCTGCCAATTTTATTATTTAGGGCTTACATTTGTGTGAAACTATCACACAAATATTCTGGAAGATGTGAGTGTTTAAATTGTGATGAATGACGACCTCGAAATCTTAAGAGAAGTTAGGGCTTATATTATAAAATAGGGCTATACAAAGGCCTAAAGACGAGGTGAGGATCTATGTTGCAATAGGAAGACAACCTTGAAATCTATGTCTTTGTTGTTTATATCTAAGGAAAGAAGATTAGTTTAGCTAGGGAAGACAAATTTTGTTGTTGAAGATGGTCATGCTGCCCACCATGCTGGCTCTAAGCTCCTTGCTGTGACGTGTTTGAGTTTTCTAGTGTGTCAATTCATGACATCAAATCAGGTGGTCTTATGGTTGAAGTTCTTTAAATTTTATGGGGTCATGTTAAAGTTAATTAGAGCGACACCGATTAGGATGCTATGGTTCCCTCGTTCCAGCACCACTATTTTCTATTGGATTCACTTAGTCTAAATGAACTTACTAAATTCAACTTAATGAGTTCCATAATTTCATTTATACTATAGGAAGCCTTGTTAGCAAGCATAGGTTACCTCCTCCAAGGAATTCCCGATCATCTGATAGAGATTTCTTAATTTAGTTGAAGTTGTAGTTTTGTGTGATGTTTGTGAATAAATTTTGAGTTATTTTATATTTTGAATGTTGTGGCGGTGAATTTTATTTAGGATGATTTTAGTTTTAGTTTTGGTTTTGGTTTTGTGGCTATCCTAGTAATTTTAGTTTTCATGCAGGGTGATGCCATTGTTTAGCATGCAAGTTTGAGTAAGAATAACATAAAAGTACAAGAAAGATGACGTTGAAATTTGTAAAAATGTACATGGCGAGTCTTCTCATTCCACCACGTAAAACTCAAAAGGCATGCTAAGGCAATTTATATAAAGTTTTGCTACCTACCTAACCCTAGGTCATATCTTGGTGGGTCCTTAAAATTTTAATTAAAGAATATTTTGTAAAGCAAAATATATTAAGTTTAGTAGATCTACGAGGTATCCAATAGGTTAAGAGAAAGAAGCAGGTTCATGCTTCCATCTTATCACTTGGTGAAAAGCTTTGAGCTCATTTAAACTTATTATGTTACTTAATAATTCATCCTATGAACACCCTAATGCTCATTGATGTCTCAATTATCCCTAAGAATAGGGTAGTTATCATTTGTAATTTAATTTTGATGATTATGTGGGTGAAGACCATTAAAGAGGCAAGTTAGTGTCGTTGGAACACTTAGCCAAATTTTTGTCCCAATTGAGCTTGTAGTGTTTGAAAGATATTTTAATTTTAATTGTGTTTTGTTTTTATAATTCTTATTTAAATGAAACTTGATTTAGCCTAAGTCACTACTAAGCCCTTAAGATTTTTTGTGAGTGTCTTTGTCATTGCAAATGAAATTAACTTATAAGTGATGATGATGATTCATGTTTTTGTCTTGAAATTCATTTGAGCATCAAATAGGGTATTAAATTAGTGAGTTATTGACACCCAAAATCATACGCTTAAGTCAGGATCATTTAATTGGCTAGACTCCCAAATTTATGTAATTTAAGGAAATTTCAAATTTATCCTTCTTAATTAGGACAAGTGAGGTTAGTTTCTAGCAGTTAACCCCTTGTGTTTTAAACATCCAAATATGTTAATTAGAATCAAAGATTTCCCATTTCTCTTTCTGAAATTAGGCGTAACATGTTTAATTAAGGCTAAATTTCCAAAATTACACATTTGCCCCTAAGGCTTTATCACTTCATAATTCATCAAATTTAATCTAAATGACTTTAGAATTATTATCCTACCTCACTCATGGGTCAATCGAGACATCAGAGGAGAAAGTGTGATTTTTCAAAATTTAATTTATCTTCATAATTATTTTTAATGCAAAAAAAGATTTTTCAAAATTCTAATCCCTTGAAATTTTTTTATTGGAGGTAGGCTTAGACCAGAGAAGCCTCTTGATCAAATTTCATGATTTTTTGAATTTTATTTGAATTTTAAGAATTGTTTTAAGTTTTGTAGTGTTTATTAATTATAAAATATTTTAAATGTGGAAAATTATTTTTTTATATTTTTATTAAATCTCACTTATGTCAATGGACACGGAAAAAAATTTTTACTTTTTTTTTATTTTTCTTTGAATTATTGGAATAATTTTAGTAAAAATCCATTTTTAGCCTTTAAAAATTATTTTAAGCTTCAAAATTCAATATCTATATTTATAAAATCAGCAAAAATATCTCAATTGTTCCTAAGTTCTTAGGAGTCAACTTAGAACATTTCCATGAGTTTTATTATTTTTTGTGATTTTTATGGATTTTAATTATTTAAATATTTAAAAATATACTAAAAATCAAGTTTTTATTTTAAATACCTCTTTATTTTTAGAAAATACCCCTGATCACAAAGAACTCAAAAAATAAGTTTTTATAAATTTTTGAGTCATATTTTGATTATTAAAAAAATATTAAATTTCCAAAAAAAATATTTAACTTGAAAAATCAATTTAGGCCATGAAATGGACTCAAAATGCTTTGAAATTTTTATGGTGAGTTCTCTGGATCCTAAACAACAGTGCAAATAAAAAATCAAGTCATTTTGATATTTGTACTTTCTAAAATAAATTATCTTAGTGATTTAGGGTTTATGAAGATTAGGTGCATTTTAAATGACTTGACTTATGAGAAATTTTCCCAAGGGTTCTTCGGTCATCATAAACCTTCCAAAATTTTCTTGAAATTTTCTAAGCAACATGCTAATTTCCATGATTAATTTATGCAAATAATGCACATAAACTTGAAAAATATGATTTTCTATCTATGGGCCTCCTCTGACTTTGGAAAAATTAGAGAATGTTCATTTTGACATAGGCTACAACATGCCAAAATCCAAGCTATAATGAAATGCTTATATGCATGGAGAATCAAAAAATTCATAACCCTAATGGATTTTTAAGAAAATCAAACATCCATCAGATGGAAAAAAAAATTAATCCACATTATTCTCCTATGTTTACTAAGGAAGTGTGTATTTTTATTTTATTTTTGTGATTTTTCTATACCAAGATATGGAATTTTTAAGTTAAGGGTCATTTTATGAATTATTTAAATCCCTATTTATCTATTTAAATGCGCGACGCCACATCAACCTACGGTGGGTCTGAAACTCCATGCGGCGCGCTCCCATTTAACGCCGCCATCTACCTCAGTGTTGAATCTGCCCGCGGTTCATGTAAGGAAACGCTGTCCGGCTCGATCTCCTCCATCCATCCGATATATGCCCGATCAAATGGCGATCCATCATGGTCTCCGATAGAGTGATCCTGTGACCGTCCACACTAAAACCCTAAAATCTCTGCCTAGACTCAACCAAATCACTTTGGGTTTGATCCTATGGACTCGTCTAAGAGAGACGAATATATCCATATGGTAACCAAGCAATTAAATTAAGCCTAATCAAATGGAGAATTAAAATAGGCTTGGAAGGAGAAGAAGTTCATTACCTTGGCTCTGAGAAGGGAAGCCTCGATCAGAGATACTCGACACATTTGGTGGGGTCCAAGGAGGCTAGGGATTAAGCCTCTGGGTGTGGTACAAAGTCTAGGTAGGAATTCGACCAAAACCAATTTCAGGTGTTGGTCTAGAGCTATGTTAGAGGCTCTGTGGAAGGGGAATTTCATGGGGCTTTTTCTTCTCTCACTATGGTGAAGGTGTGGGTGAGTTTAATTTGATTTTTGTGGAGTGTAGGAGTGTAATGAGCTATGTCCTATTTTTAGGCAGAGATTTAAGCTCAAAATTGGGCTCCAACAAGGGGATTCAGGGCAATGTGGTGGTTGGATTGCACTGAGGAGGTCTCAAAGATGCTTTGAGATCAATTTGGGGAAGTCTCTCAGAGGAAATTTCAGCACTACCTCCATGGTCGTGGAGGGGAGCTTTTATAAAAAATGGCTTAAGGCTTCCTTCCATAGTAAATTGGGGGGTGAAATGTGCTGCCTAGTTGGAGGGCAGAGAGGCTCCAACTTTTAATGTGGATGAGGTGGCCTCTAGGTTTTAAATCCCATGGGAGAGGCTCTTGATTTGGCCATTTTCCAGCCACTAGGCTGGCTGGCCAGCCAGGGAATGTTGCCAGGGAGGTCAGTGACCTCAGGGAAATATGTCACAGCAATTTAATTTGTTTAGGCTTTGTTTTGGCAAAAATATCCTAAGCTTAAGCAAATATTGAATGAAATCCCTTAATTTAGGGGTTCTTTGGTCCATGTCTTAGCTTAAGTGGTTTTAAGAGGTTTAGGCTAGCCACTAAGGTCCAACTAATGGCTGTGGAGTCATTAATATGGTGACTTTGGGGTAGTTAGACCATCTTTAGTGCACGGGTACAATGTGGGTTCACGTGATCAAAGCTTGGGTTTTGGCTAGGCTACTCATGTCAATTGGCCCAATTGATTGATCAACATTGTGTAGAGTGTTGTTATGAATATTTTTGGTGAAGAATTGAAATCATTTTGAGTTCAATTGGAGGGTCAATTTGAAGGATTTTTTAAACATGGCCAATTTGGGTATGTTGGGCTAGACATGGGTCTAGGTTAGGCTGGCCTTGGACTAAGTCCAAATTGAATGGTTCAAATGATCAAGGTAGATGTTGTGAAGATTTTTCAAGAAGGAATGGAGTAAAAATTTTTGGGCTAAGGCCAACAATTTGGTGAGATTTTGAAACATGGCCAATTTGGGGCAAATTTGGGGCTTCTTAGACTTAGGTTGAAATCAAATGAAATTGAGGCTTTACCAAGACCAATTGAAGGTCAAGATTGATGTACGGGAATACTATCGAGGTTTTATAACAAAAATTGTGGCAAGTTGAGTTGGCCATGGGTTCAATTTGGTGGAACCAAGTCATGGGGCCAAAATTGGTGTTTTGATCTAAATCAAAATTGGGCTCAAACAATGGACTAATTGGGCTTGAATATGGTCTAGATTGGTCATATAAAGACTGAATTTGAGTTTGGAGTTGAAATTGGGTTAAATTGAGACCAATTTAATAAACATTTGAGGTGATTTGGGAAAATATGGGCCTTGAAAGGGCAATTTGATCAAAGATGGTCAAATTGGCCAAATTAGGTCATGTGGTAGTTAAGGAAAATGAAATTGGGAATATTTGGGAGGTTTTGGAAATTTTTTAGATTTTTTCGAAATTTTGGGCTGAGGGGTATTTTGGTAATTTGGCAAATTTTTGTGATTTTGGGTAGTTTGTGTGTTTTCAAGGCGTTTTAAATGATTTTTGAACAAGTTTGGGTATTTTGTGTAAATTTGGGAATTTTAGCCAAATTTGGGGTCCCAAAGATATCTAGGTAATTTGGGGAAGTTTAGAGGCAAAAGGCTAGGTTGGGTATTTTGGTACAGTTGGAGTGCCAACCACCATCAATTAGCCATGGAACAATGGAAACCCCATTTTGGGTCCTCTATGTAGTGGTCTTAGTTAAACCCTGGACTAGGGCTAGTAGGTTTAGGGGACCACCTACATGTGTCTCCAAAAAGTATCAAGGGACCAAAGCCTAGAAGCTTAGGTTTTGGGTTGTGAGTGATTGTGAGTGCAAATATGTACTTTAAGCCCTAGACCAACACCCAGAGTCAACCCAACAGTCCTAAGGGGACTCTCCTTGAGCTCCTCCAAAATGACCCCACTTACTAAGTGCTAGAGGTTAGGACCAATATGTGGAATTTCAAGTTGAGTAAAGAGGAGTGTAGAATTTCTAATTGTGAGGGTTCCTTTTCTAGTATTCTAAGAATATTCAATAGGAAAGTCCTCTGGCTAGACCATAGGCTACTAAAGAGGAAAAAATAAACATCAACCAAAAGTGAGGTCAACAAATGGACCCCCAATAGGTGTGGTGTGCTAGGCAAGCACACGGCGCGTATTAGCGTTGACCGACGAGATCAACAAAATCCAATACAAACTCCTAAGTCAACATACTCGAAAGTATATGTAGAGTTCTGTGTGTGATTTGCTTCTATTGAGGAATTAGTAGGTGATTGTCTAATTGAAATCAAGGAATAGGGACTCCCGTTGGGGATCAGAGAGTGAATTTTGAGTTATGAAATTTCAAGTATTTATAACGGATGAGAAGTATGTAAGTATTGACGCCGAGGTGGGAATTGAAATTTGGGTATCAATCCCAAAATAGGAATCAGATGCCATAATTCATTTAAGGTGGTCTTAAAACTAATTTTAAAAAATGAGAATAGGATTGTAAGGGAGGACCTAATCGAGATAGAAATCACAGAGGCTCACATCTGACTCAAAAGGGTAACAACATTGTAGAAGATGGAAACCATTAAGGATATTACGCCAGAAAGAAAAGATTGTACCCATTTGAGTTATCACTGGGGAGTTATATTCTAACTGACATGTGACAGGGAGAATATATATGTCACATTAGGAAGGAAAGCACTGTGACTCACATCCAACATAAGAGGTGACGAGGAAAATGTCTGCTACATTTAGGAGGAAAGCTCTGAGACTCACATCCAACCCAAGTGGTAGCGAGAAAATACATTGATCATGTTAGGAAGGAAAAAAATGGGACGCTCATCCAACCTAAGAGGTGACGAGGAAAACATCTGCTACATTGAGGAGGAAAGCTTTGGGACTCACATTCAATCTGAGTGTTAGTGAGAAAAATATATGGATCACATTAAGAAGGAAAGCACTGGGTCTCACATCCAACCTAAGAGGTGATGAGGAAAATATTTGCTACGTTGAGGAGGAAAGCTCTGGGACTCACATCCAGCCCAAGTGATAGCGAGAAAATATATCAATCACGTTAGAAAGGAAAGCACCGGGACAAACATCCAACATAAGAGGTGACAAGGAAAATATCTACTACAAAAAGGAGGAAAGATTTGGGACTCACTTCCAACTCAGGTGGTAGCGAGGAAAATATATCAATCACGTTAGGAAGGAAAGCACTAGGACTCACATCCAACCCAAGAGATGACGAAGAAAATATCTGCTACATTGAGGAGAAAAGTGCTAAGACTCACATCCAACTCAAGTGGTAGCGGGAAAATATATCAATCACGTTAGAAAGGAAAACACTAGGACTCACATCCAACTTAAGAGGTGACAAGGAAAATATATGATACATTGAGGAGGAAAGCTCTGGGACTCACATCTAACTCAAATGGTAGCGAGGAAAATATATGCTACATTGAGGAGAAAAGCTCCGGGACTCACATCCAACCCAAGTGGTAGCGAGGAAAATATATGCTACATTGAGGAGGAAAGCTCTAGGACTCACATCCAACCCCAGTGGTAGCAAGAAAATATAATGATCACATTAGGAAGGAAAGAGCTGGGACACACATCCAACCTAAGTGGTGACGAGGAAAATATCTGCTACATTGAGGAGGAAAGCTATGGGACTCACATCCAACTCAAGTGGTAGCGAGGAAGATATATGNTATATATATATATATATATATATATATATATATATATATATATATATATATATATATATATATACATATGCTTTGCAAGTACTGAAGCTTTAGGTGGAGAAACGAGAAGACTTGCCATGTATGCTTTTATAGTTTACGGTGCTTCCTTTTCTCGTACTTTCTACATTATACTTTTATACAAACTTGCATGCTAAACAACGATGTCACCCTACATGAAAATTAAAAATTGTTAGGATAGCCACAAAACTGAATTCAAAACTAAAATTAAAATTAACCAAGATAAAATTCACCTTCACAACATTTAAAATATAAAATAACTCAAAATTTAATCACAAATATCATAAAACAATAATTGCAACTAAATTAAGACGTCTATATCAGATGATCAGGAATCCATCGGAGGAGATAACCTACGGTTGCTAACGAGATTTCCCACGGTCTAAATGAAAGTATGAAACTCATTAAGTTGGGTTTAGTAAATTCATTTGGACTAAGTGAATCTGATAGAAAATAATGATACCGAAACGAGGGAACCGTAGGATCCTGACCGGTGTCGCTCTAATCAACTTTAATATGCCCAATAATATTTAAAGAACCATAACCATAGGGGCATCTGATTTGACATTACAACTTGACACATTAGAAAACTTAAACTCGTCACAACGATGATCTTAGAGCTAGCATCGTGGGCAACACGATCATCTTCAACAACAAGAGGATCTACAACAAAATATCTTTCCTTAGAATTAAACAACAATTCATAAGACTTCGAGGCTGTTTTTTTATGCAAACATAAATTCTAAGTTTATCTTTAAGCCTTTGTATAACTCTGCTATACAATATAAGCCCTAACATGCTTTAGGATTCCGAGGTTGTCATCTGTCAAGACCTAAAACCTCACATCTTCCAGGCTATTTGTGTGATTGTTTCACACGAATATAAGCCCTAATTAATAAAATTGACAGGATGAAACATTCAATAATTCTAATCTCTAAAATTGAAGTCGAACCATATGATAGCTTGAGAAGTCACCGATGTTCTCATCCAGATCTATGACATCCCCTAGTTTTTCCTCCTTTGGATTCCAAAATAAAATGTTCCAAACTTGAGCCATTCTCATTTCACACCTCTTTTTCCGATCTCGTTGAAAAGTCATAATCCTTTGACCTATTTGAAGATAATATCCNATTCGTTATGACCTAAATCCTCACATCTTCCAGGCTATTTGTGTGATCGTTTCACACAAATGTAAGTCATAACAAATAAAATTGGCAAGATGAAACATTCAAATAATTTTCTCCTCTAAATTGAAGCCAAACCATAAGATAGACTGGGAAGTCACCGAGGTTCTCCTTTGGAGTCGTGACAACCCCTAACTCTTCCTCCTTTGGATTCCGAAATAAATGTTCCAAATTTGAGTCATTCTCATTTCACACCTCTTTGTCTGATTTCGTCAAAAAGTCCTATCTTTTGACTCATTTGACTCCTTTGAAGATAATATTTCTTAATTTTTATCGAAAGTTTTCTTAGGTGACTTCGGTTATCTAGGATATAATTAACTATAGGGGCTTGCCCTTATAGGAAAATTATCGGAACCCAGCTTAAAATAAACCCTATTTAATTCTCCATATTAAATAGGAGAAATTGTCGAAAAAAAAACAGTTTTGCAGACCAAACCGACATCATATACNCCCTGATTTTTATTGAGAGTTTTCTTAGGTGACTTCGATTATCTAGGATGTAATTAACTATAGGGGCTTGCCTTTATAGGAAGCATTTTCGAACCCAGCTTAATATAAACCCTATTTAATTCTTTGTATTAAATAGGGGAAATTGTCGGCTTATAAATAAAATGATTTTCACAGAACAAACAGATGTCATATATTTCTTAGTTTATTTGATCGAGTCTCACCCTCAAGTCTTGTGTTTATCTTTCGGGATTGATACAGGGTTTGAGGTATAGTGCCGTTTCATTTAAACTATGAAAGATATGAGATCAGTTTGATTTTATATTTTTCTAAACTTAAATATATATGTAAATTAAATGTCCTTCTGAAGCGGGTGATGAGATTTCGATTCCGGCGGCCAACAGTTTCCAACGGGCAACTCCTCANATGAAAAAGTGTAATTAACTTTTAAAAGTAGGTAATAATGGTACTTTTGATGTGATATTAAAGATTTGAGTGCTATACAGATATGTAAACAAATAAGAATTGTGTGGTATACCATGTAAGTGCCTCCCCCCAAAAAATAAATGAATATAGTGTGGCTTAATAAAACAAAAAGGTGGATAATTTACATTTTTGAAATAGCTAGAAATTCCATAACTCCTAGAAAAATACACATGATTTGAGCATAATTATTGCATCAACCATCTACTGCAGTTAAAAATACCAATTAAATAATGCTTTTCTAAATACATAATGCTTTTCTAACAAACAGAATATTGCAAGAGGGAAAGAAAAGAGAAACTTTGCAAAATCGCCCACATAGTAGGTTCATAAGCCTATCTGGGTTTCAAGTAGAAAAGGGACACCATTCAATTCCCTTCATATTGCAGAGATAACACTCATGTCTTGTTGTTAAAATTCAGTTATTCCTGCATCTCATGAATGCCACTTCGTTTTTATGTATTTCACTTTTGCAATATTCAATTCATGAAAAAGTAATGCATACATGCCACCTTATCGATACATATATGCCACCTAAAAGCATTATGTATCTAACATCTAAAATTCAATTCTTCCATATATGCCACCTTATCGATGCATGAAAAGGTGTATTTCACTTTTTTAAAGTTAAAATAGTGGTATTTTTATGTGATAGGAAAAGAATTGGGTGGTATATATGTAAAAATTAAAGTTTGGGTTTTGTATATTTAAATACATCAGAATTGTGTGCTATGTATGTAAATGCCCATAAAATAAATCAGCAACTAGCACCATTTCTTANTATATATATATATATATATATATATATATATATATATATATATATATATAAGAGGCAAAAGAGATTTAATTGATAAGTAGTCATTGATAATTAAGAAGGATTATATAGAAGAAGATCTCACATAAGGTAGTGGAAGGAGGTCTCCATGAAGTAGAAGGGATAGAAGAGGAGGAGTGGAAGTGTACAAAAATACTATTTGAGAAGTACAAGCAGATTTTGCTAAACAATAAGCAGGCTGGTTACCTTCCTTGAAGATGAAAAACCACTTAATAGTAAGAGGAGAAGAGAACATAGAGACTTGCTTAAGAACACTTAGTATTTGCCAATGGACTTTAGAAGAATCATTGGAGGCACACCATAAAGTGAAGGATTCCATCTCAATAATAATTTTATTCCACTTAAGGTGTGTAGTAAGCTTGACAAAAACCAACAGGGCTGTATCTTCAGAAATACGAGGAGAGTCAGCAAATACAAAAGTTCCAAGAAGCGGAAGAGTATTCCCTACATGATCCATGAAGACACCACCAAATCCAACAGGGATGGAAGAGAAACTACCATCAATATTGATTTTATCCAATCGGGAGGAGGCTTCTCCCAAAAGACTAAAAGAGGCTGCCTACAACCAGAAGAAGGAACCTTGATGAAAGATAACAAAAGGGGATCTAGACCAGTCTTGAATTTTTTCTTCAGAACAAAGAATTTTAGAATTTTTTGAATATAACTGAGTATATATGCAATAATCATATGGATAATATTATCCTTGGCATGCTAGCTATGCATGATATTGTTCTTAGAGACCCAGATGAACCGAGAAATAATAATGGAGAGGTACCTGAGAATGGGTTTAGGGGTAGAGGGCCAATCCAACTACCAAGCTTGAATAGAAGACAAGCATCTGAGAGGAAGAACATTCCCTAAGAAGTTAGGAAAAACTATCACACACCCAAAGCGTCCTTACATGACATGACCAAATGAGAAATAAATTCTTCTTCCACTTTGAACAAACAACATATAGAGGGACATCTCAGGCCTTTAAGCTTTAAAATATCATTAGTAGGTATAAAATAATGCATAATTTTCCATGCCAAAAGAATATTGAAGGCTTGAGCAATGAATTCCA
Organism: Phalaenopsis hybrid cultivar; assembly: GCA_002079205.1. Taxonomy (NCBI): domain Eukaryota; kingdom Viridiplantae; phylum Streptophyta; class Magnoliopsida; order Asparagales; family Orchidaceae; genus Phalaenopsis; species Phalaenopsis hybrid cultivar. Next base: position 51,300 of record JXCR01084574.1, on the reverse strand, counting down.
CATCCATTTAAGGTTTAGGGCAGGAGCAGCATTAACATACACAAATATAGCAGTGAATTTTGAAATGGAGGAACTACGAGAACTTTAAAAACGAGTTTGTCTTTACCATATATGATAACAACAATGTTAGAGATGGTAGCAACATCATATGAAGAAACCAACTGAGATAATATACCAATATCCCTTCATTCAGGTTCCAACAGTCCCTAACAGAAAACTACAGATCCATAGGACCGCCATATAAGCTAGCAAGAGGGCCCCAAGAGGTCCAATCAACAAACCATAAGCTTAACTTACCTTCCACCAACTCCTAGTATATTAGATGCTCAATAGTTTCCCTCATTTCAATCATCTGTTTCCAAATAGAGGAGTCCTTCAGTTGAGTGTGGTAGGAAATATGATGAGAGGAGCAACAATACTTCTCCCACAAATATTAAGCCCAATGGGAAGAACTCTCTCTGAACTTGATCTAAAGTTAGATAACATTAATCTGCATGGTTTCCTGAAATGATCAAATGCCCAACCCCCCCTTCATTTAGAGGCCTACACATTTTATGCCAGTTGATCCAATGAATCTGAGAAGAGTAGCCACTCCACAAGAACCTAGTGCACATCCTTTCTAATTTATTGATAATAGAAGAAAGCATTTTGAACATCTACAAATCATGTAAAGGAATGAAAAATAGGATACTTTTTATCAAGGTAAGCCTAGCACCATGTCACAAGAAGCTGTTCTCCCAAGTGGGCTATCTCCCAGAAATCTTATCCAGTAGCACATCAAATAAGCATCACTTTTTCTTCCCCTTAATGATCTGCACACCAAGGTAGGAGATAGGGCGGGCATCTTTATGAAAACCAAAAAAGTCAGCAATCCACTGTTGTCTAAAGATAGAAACATTCCTCCTAGTATAAAAGGAGCATTTGCTTTTACTGAATTTAACTCTAGATACCTGCTGAAAATGGAGTAGAAAGGCAACAAGATTTCTAACAAAGATTTAGGAAGCATTAGAAAAAATGATGAGGTCATCAACATAACTGAGATGGGATATGAGAGGAGACCCCTGCTGCTATAAATCATGTGCTGGTTTGAGGAAAACATATCCTACAACCCTCTAGGTAAATAATCAAATGCAATAATAAAGAGATAAGGGAACAAATGATCACATTGCCTAATGACCCTAGTTGCTTTGAAGAACCCCTGAGACTGCTCATTGAGAAGAATAAAATATTAGTTGTTGTCCAATACAAGCTTAATGAGATGACAGAATTGTCGAGAAAAGCTCCTAGCAGAAAGCGCAAGCAAGATAAACTCCTAGGAAATAATATCATAGGCTTTTTTGATATCGATCTTGATAATTATGTTACCTCCCTTGCAGTGCTTTTCCAAATTTAGAACCAATTCCCGTGTAATCAAAATGTTATTAGAGATGAATGTAACTTGGAATGGGCTGATTAATGTGCTTAAGTGAGGTTGCAATCTGCCCACTTGTATTTTGCTACTAATTTAGGAAATTATGGTAGACAGACAAATAAAACTAAAATCAACCCATATTACAATAGATTGAGTCTTAGGAATGAGTGTAAAGACAGATGTTTTGAAGAATTTGTGGATTTCTTGTCCTTGAAAAAAGGCTTTAACAACGACAATGACATCCTCCTTAACAGTGGACCAGCAAGCTTTGAAGAAGTGTGCAATGAATCCATTGGAACCAACAGTTTTGAAGTCATCCATATCAAAAGTGGACAACTTAATTTCTTCCTTAGAGGGGGGAGAGGCTAGTTGATGTTCAGACATAGAATCAGAAAAGATTAATTCTGATGGAAATGATATCATCAGATGAAGCAGAGAAGAGCTGTTGAAAAAAGTAAATACCACTCTAAATTATTGACATTTTATCAACAATCTAACGACCCTCAGAAGTTTTAATTATGGAGATGGTATTCCTTTGTCTCATTCTTTCTATAAATGCATGGAAGTATCTTAAATTTCTATCCTCATCAACAAACAAGTGACCAACAAGCTTTTGACTCAAAGATTGTTCTTTAGTCTTGATAAGATCCTGAAGTTTGGTTTGAGTAGAAGTATAATTAATAAGCAAAAGAAGCTCTCTCCATAACATAATCCTCTTCCAACTGTTCCTCCGATGATTTAGCCTGTTGACCCTTCAAATGCATATTCTCAAAGACTTCCTAGTTCCATTTCTTGAGGGCACTTGCTAAATTTTTATGCAGTTGCCAAAGGTTAATCCAGGGATTTCCACCTCTCTGACAATCCCAACAAGACTTAACAAAATCTTGGAAATCAAGATGAGAAGACAAATATTCAAAAATCTAAAAGGTGTGTGGGAAGGTTTCTCAGCATCGTGAACTTCAAGCAGTAGAGCAGAGTGATCTGAAGTGGTTCTAGCAAGATGGGTCACTTTAAATAGAGCATGTGCATCAATCAAAAAAATATTTTCCAAAAACTTGTCAAGCCTTTAAAGCATTTTACCTCTTCTCCAAGTGAAGATGGACCCTGAATACCCTAAGTCATGTAAGCTAGCATTCGTGAGGGCATCAACAAAATGATTAATGACATCCTAATTAGGAGGACAATCTCCCCTCCTTTCTAGACCAGAATTAATAATATTGAACTTCTATCTAATTAAATGTTCGTTCATCAATTAATTTTATTGTTAATTAATTTAAAAAAATTAGAAAGAGAAAAATAATGCGAGATATAAAACATTGGCGATAATATAAAATTTACTAAAATAAAAAATTGAATGTAATAATAACTTAATTTCATCATTATTCTATTTAATTTTTAAAACTAAATATCATGTACTAAATACACTTAGGTGTTGAAATTAGATGAGATAAATTGCTTAAATTATCATGACACTTGTTTATTAAATTGTTAATTTATTTTTAAAATATTATATTATCTTTATAAATTTTATTCACGTGCACAAATTGCACGTACAATCAAACTCGTATAAATATNGGGAAATTTTAGTAAATAGGTCTAGGACTAAGGTATATGAATATCTTATATTCAACCTAGGAATTCAGATTGCCTATTTACTTCAAAATTAAATTGCAATTTGTCAAACTTGGGATTCCTAAAAATTATTAAAGACTAAATTTCAAACACTATATTGGTAAACATTTAAGCTTAAGATTACATAAGAAAGTTCAAGTGAAACTAATTTTTTATCAGACTTCTCCTCAAGTNGAGTATTAATAATAATTAATATTATTAATTAGATTTAATTAGATTTAATTAATATTATCTCATCCTATTAACTATTCGCGCTTCTGTTCAAAGTAAAGGGGCATATCTCGTAACTTACTTTTTGATTCACACATCTTTCTTTTGGGTGTTAGTTTCTCTGTGCCGCACCTTTCTTGAAGCTCTTCGTTCTCTCGATGGTGTTTCTTCTCTCCGTGTTTGGAAATATTATTGGGTCGGGACACTAGGCACAAATTTGTGTCCGGTGTCTAATTAAAAATGGTCACTTGGAAGGTTGGTCCCACTCTTTTAAATTGTGTATTTCAGTGGGCCCCATATTTGCAGATGAACAATTTTAATGGGGCATTGGTGTCTTGACGCAATAATCGTTCCCCTATTTGAGGAGCACTTATTGCGTGCCGAGAGCGCACGCAGAGCTGCGTGCTGCGTGTGCTCTCCACACGCAATAAGATTTCCTGTTTGAGAGCAAAAATCGTCCACATCATTGTTCTGCTTCTACTTCGTCTATGTATCTCACTTCAGCACAAGTTTACACTTGTTCAATTTTGTCTTCTCCATCCTGTTCAGAATCACAAACAATTTTTCTTTTTATGTCCATCGTTCTTGCTCTTTCTTTCGAGCAACATAGAACAATATAACTTTTTGTTCGATTCTTCACTCGCACAGTGTCGCTCCTCCTTACGCATAAGCCTCAATCATTCCCCTCTGCTTTCATTTTGTTTGTTCCTTTATTGTGATCAACCTTTCCTCTTTGTCCTCTCCGATTGAGGATCATGCAATGAAAATTTCGCACGAATTCGCTAAAGACCATACTTCCCTGCTTCTTCTTGCGAAACCGAGCCGCTTAGCCCTGCGATCCACTGCCTTGCCCTACACAGTGCTGCTTCGCTTCCTCTTTTGTTTGCGTGATCCCTACCATGCTTCACTCACACTATCTCGCCTGAAACCCCTCGCCAAGGAGTTGCGATCAATGTTAACTAGGAAGACAATTGCGGGATTGCCGGCCTACAAAAACTCGATCCTTCCTTGCATAGTGCTTCAACCTTTCCCCTTTGCTCTGCCCTAGTCCTCGTGATGCCCAAGCCCCGGTCTGCATCGCCCCTGTTGTTCTCTAATGCTTCCTCCTTTCTGCCCTAGCTCACTGCCACTATTACGCCTCACTTAGATCCTGTCTTGTTTAACTGAATCGAGCCCTATTTGTGTTGGCCCTACCCATCAAATCATCCGAGCCACTTTAGTTTACTTTGTGCTCTTATTTTATTTCATTATATCATTGTGTATTCTAATAATAAAAAAATATGTGATGTATTTTATTTTGTCGTTGTCGTCGCCGACAGCAACATTGGAGCTTGAAAGGTATATTTTGGAGTAATGCAGGCCAATTTTTGTAATGTCCATTTGAGGAAGCGCGAGTACCCTTTTGTGGAAAAATTAAGTACTGTTTGAGAAAAATGCAGACTCGTTTAGAAAAAAAATTAAAATTTAGCGTTTTAAATATCGGTTTGTGGGAAAGTGAGTACTTATCCTTGTGAAGTTGAGTACCGTTTGGGGAAAAATGCGGACTCATTCCACTCGAGGAAGCCCGAGTACTTGTTCATGGGGAAATTAAGTACGGTTCGGGAAAAATGCGGACTCATTTGGAAAAAAATAAACTTGAGGGTTCTAAATACCCGTTTGTGGGAGAGTAAGTACCGNAATATGTGATGTATTTTATTTTGTCGTTGTCGTCGCCGACAGCAACATTGGAGCTTGAAAGGTATATTTTGGGGTAATGCAGGGCAATTTTTGTATTGTCCACTTGAGGAAGCGCGAGTACCTTTTGTGAAAAAATTAAGTACTGTTTGAGAAAAATGCAGACTCGTCTGGAAAAAAAATTAAAATTTAGGGTTTTAAATATCAGTTCGTGGGAAAGTGAGTACTTATCCTTGTGAAATTGAGTACCGTTTGGGGAAAAATGCGGACTCATTTGGAAATGTCCACTTGAGGAAGCGCGAGTACTTGTTTGTGGGGAAATTAAGTACGGTTCGGGAAAAATGTGGACTCATTTGGAAAAAAAATAAACTTGAGGGTTTTAAGTACCCATTTGTGGGAGAGCGAGTGCCCATCTGTGAGAAATTGAATATCATTTGGGGAAAACAAAGTATCATTCGAAAAATACTGGTTTGCAATCTAACCTTCTGTGCAGGTACATTGAAGACCCGTTGAGTCATTTAAAATTGCGGGTTAAATTTATACTTTTGTTCCCTGATCGCAGTGTCTCANTCTGTGAGAAATTGAATATCATTTGGGGAAAACAAAGTATCATTCGAAAAATACTGGTTTGCAATCTAACCTCTGTGCAAGTGTCATTTAAAATTACAGGTTAAATTTATACTTTTGTTCCCTGATCGCAGTGTCACAACCAGTTCGCCTCTTAAGACAATTGGGAAAACTAACATTTTCTCGTGCCCCCAAACGGGGGTTGACCTCAGGAGGCTGTCGGAATTTGAGGTGATTTGGACTTGTAATCACCTTAAAATATTTGAATATTGGACTTATAAAATAGAATAAATTATGACTTATTTTAGTTTTAAAATAATTTGAAAATTTGAGCTTTTAAAATATAAGATTTTAAGATTTAAAAAGTAATTATGTCTCGGGCTTTTGAGATTTAGGTTCTCTAGGCTTTAAAATATTTTAAAGTTTGGGTTTTTAATTTCAAGCTCATAAAGCTTTAAAAATAAATTTAAACTTAAATTTTTTAATATTTTACCTCTCCACTTAATTCACAATGTGTTTGCTGGCAAATAGAAGGCAATCATTTTAAAGCTTCAAATGAATTTATGTAAATGCAAGAGCATTGCTGAAATATTTCAACATTTTAGTAATTTTAAGGCATATAAATTTCAAGAATACCTTCAAAATCAAATACGGATTGTAATATTTGAAAATCTATGGAAGTATTTTGGAAGTTGCATGAGTTAAAATGTGGGTACTCCAAATAAATATGTTATGCATGATTGCAAATTGTTGTATATTCCTCTTTTTGAAACAAATTGTTTCTCAAACACATATTTTAAATTAATATCTAAGTTACTTAAAGGTAAACAAAATCTTTGAAAGTGTATAGTGAGGTGTATAGGTACTGGTAATTGGTAAGAGTATAGTAAGGTGTATTGACCAAAGAAAAATGTGTTGAGATTTTCATACTAATTTTATATTGTTTCTAATTATATTGCACTTTAAAGAAATGTATTTTTGATGTTTTGTTGCATGAACGATGAATTAGGGTCATTGGAGCAAAAAGATGCAAAAAGGAGCGAATTTTGAATTAGGTATGGAAATTTGAACTAGGCNTATATAGTTTTTAATACAAATTATAAGTAATAATGATGAACATATTTATGGAATGCAAAGGAAGCATGAAATCCTCAAGGACACTTCTTTCTGCCACCATGGGTGGTCATGTTATTGTAGCATGGACACAGCTCCTCATTTCCCGAAGTACCTGGCGGCACACAATTACACCTAACACAACAGGTCCCACAGGCTCTTTTGCATAGGTTCTGCCTTGATGATAGCTGACATCTCCTGCTGCATTCACCATTACAGTCTGCATTCACAAATTGCTTATTATCTTCTACTATTCCTTTTATATTCTGATTTCATGCTTTAAACATAATATTGTCATCAATTATTTACTTATATTATTCTGATTTTAATCTTCCTTGCTATTTTGTTGAATTGTATTTTTAAGTAATGGTTTAGAAAATAAAAGATAAGTTATTTTTTAGTTTTTATTATATACTGATGTCCAAATTTGCTAACATTTAGTGAAAATTTGTATCATTGTTTTTTCTTTTTTATATATTTTTCAAGTAAGATCATATGGAGCTGAAAAGTTTGTATTCGAGAGATAGTACTGGTATCTAGGAGAAAATATTATAATAGGAGTCCTGATGTAAAATTACACCAGGACTTCAATCACAAGGTGCCACATGTACAGTACGACCCCAATGAATACAAAAGACTAAATTGTTTGATGTATGATGGGGCCGGATCGTACACATGGCGCATTGTGATTGGAGACCTGATGCCTGCATCAAAACTCCTGATGTAATATTTTTTCGTGATGTAGGCAATCTGTTATTTAGATGGCTTCTGAGCCAAAACACCCTTCACAAATTTGGAAGATTTACAAGCATACCACTCAATTTTTATGCATTTATGTATCTAACGTCTAAAATTTATGCTTTACATATGTGTCATCCTAGTTTATACTGTGTATTTCACTTTTTGTTTATTTATTAAAAATAGTGATATTTTTAATGTCATATGAAAGATTTGGGTTGTATAAATGTAAAAATCACTTTAGATATTAGACATATAAATAAATAAGAATTGTCATGGTGTGTGTGTGTGTGAGTGTTTATATATATATAGATATAGATATAGATACACACACACACACACACACACACACACATACATACACACACATACATACATACACACACATACATATATGTACAGACACATACATACATATATGTACAGACACATACATACATAGATATATGTACATACACATACATATATAACACAAACACACACACAAATATATATATATATATATATACACACAGACACAGACACGCATACAAACATACATACATATATATACATATAAAGGGTAAAATTCTACCCATTTAGTTGTATTTGCAATCTCTTAAATATAAAAAATTTGATCGAGAAAATATATGTATCGTGTATGATGCACAATATGAAGATTCAGGCTAATTTTCAGTTTCAAAAAGTGCTTGGTAAGATTTAAATTCACGATTAATAAATTTCAGTGTTACACCATCGACAACCATTCTCTTATCTGAAAAGTATTGATGGAGAGCCAGCGGCTTGGTCAAAAACTTAACCTATTTTTGCCAAGAGAGACGATGGCTGAGTAGAATCGACCTGCAAAATAATAAGATAAGTGATTATTAGTTGTTTAATTAATTATTATATGGACTTAATAGAAGTTCAGCTCTAAAACTTGAAAATTAATACAATATATAATAATAATAATAATAATAATAATAGTAATTAACTTGCAAAAGCAATGAAAATTGTTAGCTTTTTTATTTAGGATTATATTACTTTATTGATTAAAATATTTGACATAACTAAAGCTGAAATTTCAAAGTGACTTTATTTTAGTGGTTTGGAAAAATGATGGCAGTACTCNACTTATTATTAATTTCTATTTTATTTTATTTATGCTCATACATGTGGTCTAATGCATGTATGCATGTACAGTCAAAATTGAGGCAAAATCAAAATATATGCAGGGTTCCTCATCAGTCAAATGTCCCATTTTGTGCAATTGATGAAGTGCTGATAGAATGAACATGAGAATATGTGAGTGCAAATGATTTAATAATTTCTAGAATTATTTATTTAGTTTTATTAATTAATTTTCTTATCTCTTAATGCCAATGTTGCTCTAATCCCTCTTTCCACCCTCAAGTTTGATGTCACTCATCTCACACTGCTAGTGGGGAAATAAGTGAGATGTTGAGGTTGGCTCTCATACCTCTAGATTCTATAAAAGAGTCATATGCTAATATATGTAATATTGATTTTTCAAACATAAAACCTCACAATTAGAATATATATATAGATATATATGTATGTATATATGTATGTATGTTTATATATGATGCGTGCTAGAAACTTTGCAGCGGGAGAGTGGTAGATTATCGTCTTTGCATGGTACGAAGATTCAGCACCTACTCAGAAGAGATAAAACAATTAATAATGACACCAAAAGTTTTTACATAGAAAACCTGGAAAGGAAAAACCCACGTGGTCTGACCCAATTGAGGAGCTCCACTATAAAAGATAATTACAATTACAGTCACTTGGATACCACAGGCGGGAAAGTGTTACTGAGTTTCCCAAGTTATAACATCGACGTGTTGATAAACTTATTGCTAGGAACGGGCGACGAACGATAACGATTAGTGACGTCCGGTCGACGGTGTTCGACGGTGGTTGGCGGACGTCAACGATAATCTTCAGAGATCATCAAAAGTCGAAGACTATAGGCTGTGGTCTACGGAGGTCAGTGGTGATTAACGGTAGTCAACGATGGTGGTGTTGGACTCCAGTTCCTGCTCAAAACTTCAAGCTCTTTCTTAGATCTTTAACTCTTATTCCCCCCTCTCATGAGAAGGGTGAGGCTCTATTTATGGAGATCTGAGTGTAATTAATGCTAAAATAAAAATCACTTTGATCAGACGGTTCGGAGAGATTCTCTCGATCAATCGACATTTGAGTGCCTCAATGATGTCGGAATTGAGTGTTCTTGGACTCGTTAGATTCGTCTTGTCGAAACACTCAATTCAATTTTAAGTTTACCAAATACGACATTTGTTTGATCTTTCAAATATGTTTAGAAAGTTTTCAAGTGTGGTTTAATGGCTTGATCTGAGCTTGATTTAATTTGTATTTGACCAATTTTGATACCATCGAGTCTGTTGTCGAGCCGGTTAGTTTGACTATAAGTTTGCTGAAATCGGAGAGCTGGATGACTTCTAATTGAAGTTTAAATGTTCCTTGATCTAAATGTTTTCTCGAGAATTGTGTTATACCTCGAGATTTTTTTNTATATATATATATATATATATACATGCACCGCTCCGCCGCGTACCTAGCTCAGTTGGTAGAGCATTGGTTCATCCATTAAAAGTTCCCTCGGTTCAGTCGATTCCCCATGCATTTAGGTGAGGTACTCAAATAGTTAGACGCATCAGGGATGGTCGGAGCTCATATAATAGTCTTCGGACATTCCTTGATGCGTACCGTGAGCGTGGTCTGTTGGTAAAACAGCCTCTTTGAAGGTCTCAAGTTTTTTCAGGTCACAGGTTCAAATCCCCATCTGGCCTGTTTGACGGCAATGAGGGCGGTCATCGAATAGTTAAATATATGGGGGTGACTGGGAGCTCATATAATAGTCTTCACCCATTCTTTAGGAATAATTAAAAAAAAAAAAGTTGATGCTATCCCACACTCTATAAATGAAGTCAGTGAGGCTACAATTGGCTCTTAAGCCCTCAAAGGCTATAAAAGTCAACGTATCATATAAAATATATTTAGTTCAGCTTAAAGNAAAAAAAATTATATACATATCACTCAATTTTTATTGCACTTCTAATATCTAAACTTAAATTTATATACATAAATATATGCCATCTTATCTATATAAAAAATACATATATTATTTTTAAAATATTTTTTTTAAAATATTATTTTAATATATTTACCCCTTGTTTAAAATTCTAAATTGGCCATTAAGAAGCACATAAATGCCACATTACTTACCCTCGATGCCACTGCCCATCAGAATGCCATTGTCTTATGACACCGTCTCCATTCCTTGATACCACACGCCTGTATGACAAAAATTTATCGTTATTAATAAAAAGTCATGCCTCAGCAATATTAATTTAAAATAAGTTAGCTGCTGGCCCAAAAAATTTATTTACAATTTACAAAGCAATCACTTGCTTTCAACCATCTCTCAAATCCTCACATAAATATTAAAATTCATTTTAAAATTTAAGTGGACATAATCAGTCTTTTTCTTTAGGGGAAGGGGGCAAATGTTAAATTTTTATTTGGCTCACAATTATTTTAATATTTTATGAGAAGTTATTTATTTTTTATAACACACGATAACTTAAGTTATTTATTTTCTTAACTTATAATTTATGTCATAATAAATGATAACTTCTGTTATTCATTTTATAACTCATGAAAACTTATGTTATTTATTTAATAATTTATGTCATAACTTATGATAACTTATGATATTTATTTTCGTAACTCATGTAACCCCTAAAATGAATAGAGGTTACTAAGTTATGTTATTGATTTTAACAATAAAATTAATTAATTAATTAAATTATCATAAATCCTATTGGTTTTGTTAGAGTGGAACATAATTCAGAGAATTGATTGTGGTTAAATAGAGCATAATACAGAGAACGGGTCATCTCTCCTTCTAACACACCCCGTACACTTCCCTCCATCAGAAAATACAGAAAATTTCAAGAGATTAGAGAGAGAAATTCATCTCTTCAAGATCAAATTTTATCATCATGAATTCAAGTATGTGTTACTTTATTATAAATATGTAAAAATCATGAATTTAAAAGATCTTAGCTATTATATATTTTTAGAATTTGTGCATAAATGTTAAACATGAATTTCTAACAAAAAAAATGTACCCCTGGACCCAATGTGAAAAGAGTTTGGATAACGAAGAGCAAAATTATATTTCAGGAGTAAAAATGATATTTCATGAAAGCTAAAATATCAAATTATTTTCTCATATAAGTAAAAAATCTGAATTTGAGATGAGATAATTGCTCTTCTGGACCCTACCTAAGCATGCCCTTTAAACTCAACCCATATTTTTCTTTTTTATCACATTCTCACTAGTTTGGTTGGAACACGCATTAGTACTCCAGTTCGGTTATTCAAAAAATAAACCAAAGTGGTTGATTTAGAAATCTCAATGTCTCTTAATCTACATGTAATTATCCCAAATGTTTCTAGTACAAAATTTTGAGCTAAAATAATTTATAAAATTTTAAGTTGAATTAATAATTGTATATTAATTTATATCAATATTGTGCTGATAAAAATATGTTATAATAATACATAATTAAATCTCTTATTAAATTAAAAAATTAATATATTTATTCAATTGTTTTATTTTAAACAAGAATGGATCCTAAATACTTGCAATAAAATATGTTCTAAGTGATTATGTTAAATTTTATTTGTTTTCAAATACGTTTTAACTTTATTATAACATTTAAAATAATCATGAGAGAAATATAGCAAATCTATTGAATGATTATGAATGTATTTATATTAGATACTCTATATCATATTTAAATTATTAACATAATACACACATGTACATTCTAAAGTGACTTTCCTAAGTTACTTGGAAAGCCCGCACATAGATAGGCCTTTTGGGCCTATTGGATCAGACCTTTCTTAATACTAATAATATCAAGCACCAAGAACCTATAGCAAAAAGATCATACTTGTCAACCACATCTACCGAAGTCATAGTTATAGAAATTAATTCTTGAGAGAACCTGGTGAGCTCCTTAGTTGTGCTCGCCTGTATTTATTGAACTCGTTTGTGTGAGCTCCTCCGCCTGTATACATCAAACTTGCCCGCTGAGCAAGCTTGCATCTATCAAGTTTCACTGTCGAGTCCATTTACAGATCCTTCATGGTTGCTTAAATGGTAGAAGAAATGGGACTCTAACCCATCATTACCTATGCCTATTTATGACTTACCCGATACTCAAGATGATATCTTTTCGACAACAAATCTTTTACAGGCCTCATATAGTGTGGTCTATATTATAACATTTATTTAATCATTTTTCTTTTTGTAGTCCTATGAAGGTAAGGACGCCCTTTTACTCCGATGCTAGAAGAAGATGATGATTAGTTACTTGGCCCGGAAGAGAATACCTTAGAACCGTTGGATGATCATGAAATAAGATGGAGAAGAAGAAGGCGAAGGCCATTTGAGAATACATTCTCGAGAGAGATTGTTGAACCTGAAGCACCCAAAAAGGGAGAATAGATCCCGCTGATCATGTTACTCTTTACAATCGACTATATTTATTATGAATAAATGAATCGTTTAAATGTCATTTTTTTACTCATGACCATGTAGTACTGTTTTTGTTTAATAACTTGTTGATAGAAGTTATTACCTCCTTTGGTGAATTCAAATGAATGTTTGTGCCTTAGTTCTCTAGTGCTAAGAGCTCATAAAAAAGTTCTCAAGTTTTATTAAAGATTCACAAACACATTCTAAATGCTTGAAAAGTTTTATCACTTGTTTCTAGCAAAAAATACTTCATGTTGAAGATCTCCAACCCACAGCCGCTCGCGTAGCGGTGGCGCAAAGCCTACACAAGGTCCATTGAGATATGCACTTGGCTTGCAAAAAGACAAAAACTTTAGCCAAACTTTTAGAGCAGGTCAATAAGCATATCTCAAAAGAAGAATACAATTCTTAATCGAGTCCTTCTAGAACTAGGAAAGCATAGGGTAAGTCCAAGAGAACTTTACACAAACACTAAGATTCAAAGAAGAAATTTGTTGCAAAGATTATCGTAGTGCTCCTAGAAAGCATTTTTAACGACAACAATTGGAGGAACTTGATCGAAGGTTGGTCGCAAGAAGACCAAAAAGATGGCAAGAACAATCTCTATCCTCTCTAACAAAAATAACTTGGTTGAGAGTGTTCATGGACAAAGTTGCAGAATCCATCCAAATCAAAAACTTTTTCAAGAGAACCCCATTGATGAAAACTAAGATTTTTCAGCGCAATCCAAACAAGTATCATGGTGACCATGGGAATAATATCGAGTGATGACACTTTCAGAATCTTATCAACAAAAAGATCGTACTGAGGAAACTAAAGAAACCTGTAGTGCTAGAAGCCAACACTCAAAGAAAAGCTGAAGCACATATTGAAGTTACTGCCAATGAATAGGTCCCTACTAGAATAGTGCATGTCGATAGAGTTGTGTCTGCTATCTTCGGCGGAGATGGATTTGAAGCCTCACGATGGCCAAGCTTGAGGCGATTAATGATAGCGAACATTTACTTCGTTGGTCTGACCAGATCAGCCTCTCCAATTCATTTACTTATCACCTTCATGGAAGCAACTTGCTCGATAACATAAATCCATTAACGACATGATTGTAGTAATCGTGTTGATGGTTAACTACTAAATCAGAATAATGATAGACACAAGGAGTTGTGACATCATTCTCTTTGGAAGAGTTTTTGAGAAGATGAACATGAATAATGCTAAACACCTACTTCTAGTTTGCTGAATGGATTTTTCGGAGAAAGAATAAAAAACTTGTTAAATCACCTTCCTGCCATTAACTTTATGAGAAGTTAGTAAGCATTATACAACTAAGATAGATTTCATATTGATGGAGGCCCTAACCACTTTCAATGTCATCTTGGGTAGGACTGTACTCAATGCATTCAAAGCATTGACTTCCACTTACCATATAGCTATCACATTTTCTGGGAAATGAGAAATTATTACCATTCAAGGTGATCTAGTCTAATCTCAAATGTGTTACCTGTGAGTTATGGAGAACATGTTGTCTTTCAGCTCAAAACAAATAAAGGGATCATTCTAAAAGTAACTGAGACAGCAAAGCAAGTATTTATCTGAGAAGAAGAACAAGAAAGAATACTTCAGATCATTTCAAACCTGAGCAAAGAACACAAATAATACATAGTCTCAACTTAAAAAATGCAGACTTAAGGTACATAATCATGGAGAAACTCACATTAGCATTAATTTTCTTTGTAAGAAAACTACAATCTTATTTTCAAGCCAATATGATCCACATGTTAACTGACCATATGCTCAAATCATTATTATCAAGACCAGATCAGTTTGGGAGGATATTAAAGTGTTCAGTTAAATTAAGCAAGCTTAATATCCCATACATACCCATAACAATGATTAAAGCTCAAGTAGTCGCTGACTTCGTAGCAACCTTCTCAAAAAACCTAAACCATGATGAAGTCAATATTAAGGATAGGCTCTGGCCATTATCCATGGATGGAGTTCCAAAACCTTAAGAATGTAATTGGTATGGCCTTGAAGAGCCCTTAAAGACTCATACTTTATCACTCTATATTTATTAGAGATACTCGTGCCACGAGGGAAGCAGCACGGGTGAATCCCTGTGCAAGTTGTTCAACTGGTTGTTCCTAGGCTACAACAGGAGGTTGGGTCGATTAGTCGGTGCTCGGACCACCCCAACATGCTTCCATTTTATGATTGGCTCTTCCCCCATCGAGAACCTTGAAGCAATTTACATGACAAAACTTCGTCCACCGGATCATTAGCCTTTCGTTTCTTCATCCTCTTCTCTCCCTCTGACCTCTTCTCTCCCTCTAGTTTCTTCTAGGCCATTGGGCAACACCATGTCACAGCCAGTCCAAAGGCAACCGTCATTATTTCCTTATTTAGAATCTCATCTGAAGGGTTTGGAACATTCACTATAAAGGCTTTGGAAGCTTATCAACTCAACGAAGAGACACGAAGCAAATATGAAATGAAAAAAGGAGTCTCGCTCGCCCTATTCATAAGGATCATGAGCACAAAAATTTAGGAAGCTCAATTATTAAAGTTTTGTTTAGGACGTAAATGATATATAATTTTGCATTTAATTCTCTTATTTTATCGTAGTTGTCGTTTGCAAGAAGTAAGATAATTGAAAAGTTAAAATATATACATCCAGAATGTCAGCACGAATCTCAAGGATATCAAACGATCTAGAAGAATAAAATTACAACTAAAGAAGATTAACCAACAGAAAGCCAAGAGCCTCGTTAATATAATTGGACGTAGTAATCCAAACCAAAGTCAAACGAAAGAGGTCATCTAAGCCAAAGTTTGTAAGACAAGACGTCCAGATGGTCCGAGTCTGAACCCAACGAAAGGCTCAGCTTCTCAACTATATCAGCCATTCTAGAAGCTCCTTATAACGGATTGATAGATAATAATGACAGAAGAAACCTAAATATTCTCCCTGGTTTTCCTTATTGGGGGGTGAGCTATCTATCAGGATTCAGTGATTCACTCTTTATCCAATAGCCTTGCATGACTCAACCAATAGGAGGTCACATGAGGGATCGACGGTCGACAGTCAGTTGTTTAACAGTTAAGTCAATTGAGCCAAAGTTTGTAAGACAAGACGTCCAGATAGTCCGAGTCTGAACCCAACGAAAGGCTCAGCTTCTCAACTATATCAGCCATTCTAGAAGCTCCTTATAAAGGATTGATAGATAATAATGACAGAAGAAACCTAAATATTCTCCCTGGTTCTCCTTATTGGGGAGTGAGCTATCTATCAGGATTCAGTGATTCACTCTTTATCCAATAGCCTTGCATGACTCAACCAATAGGAGTTCACATGAGGAATTGACGGTCAACAGTCAGCTGTTTAACAGTTAAGTCAATTGAGCCAATCCTCTCAACCCAATGTCAATCGAAGGCTATTTAGCAACCTCGACTCAACATAACCAAATGAGCAGATTTTACTGAACCAAAGCTGATCAAGCTTTGCTGAGTCAAAGGGTAGCCGAACCACAGGCATGTACATGTAAAATACCTAAAATACATCGTAACACCCTATTTTCTTATGATTAGATAACTATTCTATTAGAAAATTGTTAATCGAACAAATATTTTATCGTTCATTATTCTACATCTCTCCATTTCTCTCACTAACCTTTGAGGTATGATTCAAGAACAGATTAGAGATTCATGATAAAAAAAACTAAAATAAATGATTCTAGACAGCTCTTAAGATTTTAATGAGGTAACTAGAAGCAAAAACAAAAAACAGGTTTTAAAAATCATTGAAGCTAATTTCAAATCGAACATGAGCTAAAACGAACAAACAAATTTAAATTTAGCCTAACAAAAACATGATATTCATAAGCCTTTTTGAATATAAGTCTATCTCGAACAAAAAAAAAAGCTATAACCAAACAATAATCATGCACGAGCCTGGCTAATTTACACCCTTATCCACCATGCTGATAGCTGTAAGAGGAGAGTAGAAATACATGTGCCATATTAAACGTGAAAATTCACATTAAATTATTGCTAACACTAACATATTTGCTAATTCTCAATGCTCCCGCATTATAAATACGCCAATAGCATCCTCCTCCGGGCTTTTTGTGGCCATTTTAGTTCATGTGTTAGCGATCTGAATACAAAATATTTAAATTTATAATGTTATATTAAATCATATTCCGATTACTTTAAATATTCAAATAATCTACCTTGAAACATTTCAAAAACACAATGTGTTTGAATGTGTAGCAAATTAATTTTTTTAAAAAAAAACAAATTCTGACGTGTCAGGTTCAAATGTTTACTTTTGCCACAAAAAAATAGTAATAAATAATAATAATAATATAAATTTATTTAAGATAAAAGAAAAAAGTATTATCCACAATTCATTGTAAATTTAAACTATCAAAGAAAGGAAAAAAATATTGCATCAAGAGTCCTAATACAATATTACATAAGGACTCTAATCAAGGTCTGTCACGTGTACAAACAGACCCACCTAAGTAAAAAAAAAAGATTAAGAAATTTGATACATGGATGGGTCTACATGTACACGTGACAGTCTCTGATTAGATTTCTGATGCAAAACTACATCAATACTAACTGAATATAAAAGCAAACTAAGGTGCTCACGATTTTGTTTTGTGCATCTAACACCACTACGCATTTTGAGTGAATATAAATGGAAACTAAGACGGCTATAATTTCTTTATGTGCATATAACACTAACTCATTTTGAAATTCTACCCAGCAAAACAAAGTGAGTAATAAAGCCAGCTTCAATTCACATAGATCCCATAAATTAACCAAATTCAATAGCATGAAAGTATATGCAATTATTTCATTCATTCGGCTACAGATCTTATAA
The DNA here is from genome assembly GCA_002079205.1 of Phalaenopsis hybrid cultivar. Classification (NCBI taxonomy): domain Eukaryota; kingdom Viridiplantae; phylum Streptophyta; class Magnoliopsida; order Asparagales; family Orchidaceae; genus Phalaenopsis; species Phalaenopsis hybrid cultivar. The sequence continues at coordinate 33,492 of JXCR01084574.1, read as the reverse complement.
ATATCAGAGTTTATATTCATAATAAGAAATTTGTATAAGAAAATATTACATAATCAAGCTTCATATCTTACTCAAAGTTAAGCATCAATACATAGGCCAGTCTATTTAAAACATTATCCTCATTTGGTCTCAATCTTATCTTACCCTCTAAAGTAATTTTCAGTGAGCTATAAAGCAAAGCAGCATGAAAAATTTTAATATAAAATTTAACCACCCTAACCTAAGTAGGTCAAAGAGGCCACCCTACTGGCAAAATCATCCAATCATTTTCCAAGGAAAAAAAGGCATAATCTTCGTATACAAACAGATCACCAATTCTCAGATTATTCAAACCAACTCCATCGATCCAAGAGGAGATTCGATCTGACCACCAACTCTGGTGGTTTATTCTACTCCCTCTATAATCTTTCGCGTGCAGCATTTACAATTATCTGATCTATTTTAACAAAGATTATATTAGTTGCATATCAGGTATTGACCTCCAACAATATGATCTGAACTTCTAATGGTTATTCAAGACTTCAATCTGAAGGTAATAATATATCAAAACTAATTGCATGGATTAATTAAATATATACTAGAATTCAAATTTAAGAAAATATTTTTTTAAGTGATGATTTCATAGTTTATGGAGATTTAAATTATGTACATAAATTTGTACGATGCAAGGTGATGATCGATTTACATGTGTAATAATGATTAACTAGCATAATAAGGCATATAATTTGTTATTTGGGTTCACATGATGCCACTTCTCTTGATTGATTTTAATGTTCTCATCTCATTTGATGGGAAAGACCCTTTTTATGACAAAAAGGTTAAAAATTTGTCTAACGGCTACATTCACGTATCGTGCAATGTCCAAATTAATGTTGGTCAGAAAATTATTAACAAAGGTGAACTCCACAAATTGAATGAATTCTCTCAACCATATCCTAATTCAGAAACCTAAGCTCTTGATAAATTCTACAAAGTTTGAAATGTACTTAGTTAAGCCAAACAATCTGAGGGTGAAATGCTCCATTAAAATCTAGTCTTATGCACATTGCCTCCTCTCTCCATATACAAACTTTATGCATTTAAATAATGTTCCTTGCTAACATGTCTACTAAATCTACCAAATAGGTAAAAATAAGTTATTTTTTAGTCTATTTACTTCCACCCACAAAGTAATATGCCACACCTGGATCCTAATAGACCAACTACAAAATTCATATCAGCCTCCTCCCACTTCCATTGCAAAATTAGAGAAGGTTATTCCCAATAACTATTTTACAGATAAATCATTTAGCAAGTTGACAAATAAAACTTTTAGCAATATCCACTCCAAGCTGCTCGTAAAATCAATTTACAAGCTCAAAACCTCAATGCACTTGCAAAATCAATTAAAAACTCAACCTTCATTAAATTATAAACTTGGTCAGTAAGTCGTATCACTTCAAAGTATTCTACGTGAGCCATATGGATCCAATCTGAAATCATGGTTGAATTACATCGGAGTTAAAATGGAATATCTCTTGATGGCATAATCTTGTGCTGTGATTTTTGTTCTTGATTAATAATCCGAGGAAAGCAAGATGGGGAATACATGTTCCAAGCATTTGCAAAAAAAAAAAAAAAATCTTGCTCGACTGATATTATATTTGTAAATTGTAGCTCATTCATTCAAGGTGTAGTAATTTGCCCATGGCCTTTTGCAGTGTAGGTAGGGGATGAAACTTCCTGGTCCCTTTCCTCCAGGCAAATGATTGTAAAAGTTTGTCCATAATAGTCAACTATTTCTTCAAATGAATATATGCGAAACAATGAGCTAGAATCACAGTTAACGTGGCTCGAAACTTGATGAACAACATCATATGCTCATACAACCTAACCAACATCATCATCATCAACAATGTGACTCAATTCATCGACAAAAAAAATTTAAGAACTTTGCAGTAGTTGGGATATACAACTTAAATCACCGCGGGATACCTCAAATAACACCGCAATAACAACTCAAATAAAATGCGTATAACACCGCCGCCAAAGAGGCGCGACTAACCACAAAACCACATGAACAACACTGCTGCCAAAGAGACGCGTGAATAACACCGCATAACTAGAAGAATAACACCGCCGCCAAAAACACGCAAATAACACAACGGGTTACATCAAATAAAACAGCTGAATATACGCGAATAACACGAAATAACACCTGAATAACACTGCAATAACACTCAAATCCACACAAATAACACTGCTGCCGAAAAAACACGTGGCATGTTTTTTGAACCATCAAGATGATTCGGGACGGATAAGGCAAAAGGAAAAAGCACTTCTCCTATATTATTTTAGGTGGGTCTAGCCAAAACACGTGACATGATTTTATTAGAGTCTGGATGCAGAGCTGCATCTGGGCTCCGTATGGAATTTTTTTTTCCACGAAGACACTCTAACTAGATATAAAAGAAAACTAAGGTGGCTACAATTTTGTTTTGTGCATCTAACACCACTACTCATTTTGAGTGAATATAACACAACTCATTTTGAAATTCTGCCCAACAAAATAAAGCGAGTAATAAAGTCAATTTCAATTCACATAGATCCAAAAAATTAACCATATTCAATTGCATGAAAGCATCTCAAAATATTTCATTCATTCGGCAACAGATCTTATAAATATCAGAGTTTATATTCATAATAAGAAATTTTTATAAAAAAACATTACCTAAGCAAGCTTCATTATCTTAATCAAAATTAAGCATCAATACATAGGCTAGTATATTTAAACCATTATTCTCATTTGGTCTCAATCTTATCTTACCCTCTAAACTAATTTTAAGTGAGCTATAAAGCACAGCAAGATGAAAAATTTTAACATATAATTTAAGTACTCGAGGAAATAAAATAATATAATATGCTAACTATGAATTAAACGTAAATATTAAAATATAATCATAGTTTAGACTAATATATTACTTGCAGTCGATCTCAATTAAAATAACTTAAATAATAATAAAGCATAACAACAATAATAATAATCATAAATAGTCATTTTACCAAAGGAATCTTTAAAGGACGTTAAATAATCAAAATCATATAAGCACCTTACCGTGTACACACAACAACATAATATTCATTTGGTTATTTATAAGTAACATATATATACTTCTGCTTTAACATCCTCCATCAGAACACCATATGGGATGGATCATGGATGCACAAAAATGCCCTAACCTAACTATGTCAAAGAGGCCGTCCTAGTGGGAAAATCATCCAACCATTTTCTAAGCCAAAAAAAAATCTTTAACTTTGTGTACGTTATTAATTAAAATACCAAATATTTTGATATTAGAATACCCTCTTCAATATTCATAAATAAATCACAAGCCTCATTTTTCTTTTTTTGAAATTAAAAAAAAAATTTGAAAATTCTAGAGTTCTGACCTCATGCTTCCAATTAATTATCAACATGCTCCTAAATACAAACAGCTCACCAACTCTCAGATCATTCAAACCTCGATCCAAGAGGAGGTTCGATCTGACCACCAACTCTACTGGTCTATTCTATCACTTCACCTCCTTTCTTATAATTACATAAATGATAAATATGTCCAGATTGTCATTTCAAATTGTCTCTAAATCGTTCCTCTTAGTTGACATAATCTTTCGCGTACAACATTTACAATTATTTGATCTATTTTAACGAAGATTTATTTAGTTGCATATCAAGTACGACCTCCAACAGTATGATCTGAACCTCCAATGGTTAGAGTTCATAAAACTTCAATCTAAAGGTAATAGTATATCATAAGTAATTAGCCATAAATTAAAATAATTGCATTGATTAATTAAATATAAACTAGAATTGAAATTTAAAGATTATTTTTAAAAAATGATGATGTCATAGTTTATGGAGATTTGAATTATGTACATAAATGTGATGTGAGGTGATGATAGACTTACATGATGTGTAATAATGATTAACTTCAGCATAATATTGCATGCTGCTTCTCTAGATTGATTTTAATGTTCTCATCTCATTTGATGGGAAAGACCCTTTCTATGACAAAAAGGTAAAAATTTTGTCTGACGGCTCACATTCATTTGATACCATTCAAGGTGCCCGCCCGTACGAAATCCACCACAATAATTTTTTTTTCTTTTGTTTATTTTTCTCTACTTTATTTGTTCCTTCTTTTCTTCTTTTTCACATATCCCAAAAAGTCAACCATGCCGCCAAGGAGATCTATCCCCGAGCTTACTCGGGACGAGATACGACGAGAGCTTCGCCTTCTTCAGTGGAGGCATATGGATATTGAATACGAAATCCTGTGAGAGGTTGCCCTGAACCGTAATATGAAAAGTCGAAGAAACGAACGAGAAAGTAAGAAGATGAAGCGGGAAACACGGCCCTAGTTCCTACTAACTTATTATAGTCAAAAGTTGCAGATTCTAGCTTCCTTAGTGGAGAGACCGCATCACCAAGCGACCCCAATTGTCCAAGGGCTCGCACTCATTTGATGCCATTCAAAGTGCTCGTATTTACAAGACATGCCTTTTTAAGCACTTTTTATGGGAGGAAATGTTAGATGATATGAAACTTTGTGCACTCCCTCAAACCACACAAAAAAGAAAGGCAAATGAAACTAGATGCATTCAACTCTTTATAAGTCTTATAATTCTATACAAGAAAGAAACTCAGAAAAATGTGATCTCTTTGAACACAAATCAAAGTATCACTTCTAAGATTCTCAAGCTTGAATGGAATCATTCTCTAATTAAGCACAACTTATCAATTACCCCATTCATCAATTAAATTCCAAAGTCTAATTTTACAAACCTTAAACGAGCATAAGGCGTATCTACATTCAAACCTAAAGAGTATCGTACAATGTCCAAATTGAGTTGGTCTCAAAATCATTAACAAAGGCGAGCTCCATAAAATGAATGAATTCTCCCAACTATATCCTAATTAAGAAACCTAAACCCTTGATAAATTCTACAAAGTTTGAAATGAACTTATAGTTAAGCCAACAATTTGAGCGTGAAATGCTCCATTAAATAATTTTCTTTGCTAACATGTCTACTAAATCTACCTAATAGGTTAAAAATAAGTTATTTTTTAGTCTATTTACTTCCACCCACAAAGTATATGCCACAACTGGATCCTAATAGACAAACTACAAAATCCATAACAGCCTCCTCCCACTTCCATTGCAAAATTAGAGAAGGTTATTCCACAAAAATTTTGATGTTTAGCAATAACTATTTTACAGATAAAACATTTAGCAAGTTGACAAATAAAACTTCTAGCAATGTCCACTTCAAGCTGCTCGTAAAATCAATTACCAAGCTCCAAACCTCAATGCACTTGTGAAATCAATTAAAAACTCATGCTTCATTAAAATATAAACTTGGTCAAAAAGTTGTATCAATTCAAAGTCTTCTACGTGAGCTATATGGATCCAATCTGAAATCATGGTTGAATTATCATCGGAGTCAAAATTGAATTATCTCTTGGTGGCATAATCTTGTGCTGAAGCAGTTCCAATACAATAACAAACATGCAAAAAGAGTGCACTCAAAGAACTTAGAGATCAACAAAAATATGCCGAGCAAGTTTTATGTTGATAACTTATCACCAACATTGGCTGATCTGAAAGTCAAATTTTACTTGGAAGTTCTATTTGTGAAGGATCTTTTCCACTTGCAAAAAACAATCTTGTTACATATTATTTGTGATGTAAACACAAAAAAATCTTCATTTATATGCATAATTTTCACTGACAAATATGCAGTGCTGGAATTCCTAAACAAATACCAATTGTAGGGTTTGGTTTTTCTTTAAGAAAAAAAAAGAAAAGAACTTAATACCTGTTTCATAAACCTTCTGCAAAGTATCAACACAAATAAGCAAGCATTCATAATTTGTTATGATTAGGGAAGTTGTAGAATTCTGAGAAGTTAGAAGCAAAAACAAATGGATGTTGAAAGTCTGATTACAACGATAAATTCACCAATCAAACAACATTTTGAATTGCAAAAATACATGAAAGAAGTCTCCAATGCATCACAAAAAAACAAAGTAATTCATTGCCTTCTAACTTGGCCAGAAAAGATTGTTGAAAATAAAAATTTAAATACTCGACACAAATTGGTAAAAATTAAATTTTCACAAGATTCTAGCAGAGAATTTGACATCAAAAAACTATGAGTAGCGAACATCAAAACAAAATCAATGAATCCATCAGAGAAAGGTTGAAGAATTGCAAGAAAAATTTAAAAAAAAATTATTATNAAAAACAAAGTAATTCATTGCCTTCTAACTTGGCCAGAAAAGATTGTTGAAAATAAAAATTTAAAACTCGACACAAATTGGTAAAAATTAAATTTTCCCAAGATTCAAGCAGAGAATTTGACATAAAAAAACTATAAGTAATGAACATCAAAACAAAATCAATGAATCCATCAGAGAAAGGTTGAAGAATTGCGAGAAAAATTTAAAAAAAATTTATTATAGTGGATGGTAAATCAAATTACAATTCTCACCGTGAGCACTCTTCTTTGGCTCTCCCCTTGACGCATATTCTTTTCTACGCCTCTGATAGAAACCATGTCAACCCTTGGGNATGAACATCAAAACAAAATCAATGAATCCATCAGAGAAAGGTTGAAGAATTGCGAGAAAAATTTAAAAAAAAAATTATTATAGTGGATGGTAAATCAAATTACAATTCTCACCGTGAGCACTCTCCTTTGGCTCTCCCCTTGACGCATATTCTTTTCTACGCCTCTGATAGAAACCATGTCAACCCTTGGGTGTGTTCCCAGAATAATTTGGCCCCTTTTTTTTTTACAAAATGAAAATAGAGCAACCAAATATGAATGTGATTGCACCTTGAAGTGTTAAATTGCGTTTGCGGGCTAGGAAAAGGTTTGAAGTGAAATTGATCCAACCAGAAGTAACCCAAAACCAACCCAAACCTTAAAATGGTAAGATAATCTTAAACCAAATATGACACATCTTCATCCTGAATGATCAAACCCAACATAGCCCATTTAACATATGCATAATAGTTACTCGGGTCAAATTTGATTAATTTCATTTCAAGTTCGAGCCATTTTAGAGTTGACGAGTCAAATTCATTTCAATTTTATTTGGTGGGTCAAATCCGATCAATTTTGGTTAGATGGGGTCAAATTCANCTAGGAAAAGGTTTGAAGTGAAATTGATCCAACCAGAAGTAACCCAAAACCAACCCAAACCTTAAAATGGTCAGATAATCTTAAACCAAATATGACACACCTTCATCCTGAATGATCAAACCCAACATAGCCCATTTAATATATGCATAATAGTTACTCGGGTCAAATTTGATTAATTTCATTTCAAGTTCGAGCCATTTTAGAGTTGACGAGTCAAATTCATTTCGATTTTATTTGGTGGGTCAAATCGGATCAATTTTGGTTAGATGGGGTCAAATTCGNCTGGGAAAAGGTTTGAAGTGAAATTGATCCAACCAGAAGTAACCCAAAACCAACCCAAACCTTAAAATGGTCTGATAATCTTAAACCAAATATGACACACCTTCATCCTGAATGATCAAACCCAGCATAGCCCATTTAACATATGCATAATGGTTACTCTGTGTCAAATTTGATTAATTTCATTTCAAGTTCGAGCCATTTTAGAGTTGACGAGTCAAATTCATTTCGATTTTATTTGGTGGGTCAAATCGGATCAATTTTGGTTAGAGGGGGTCAAATTGGGATCAATTTCTGGTTGAAAGTCAACATGAACCCTACCAAAAAAAATAAACATTATGGAACTCTAGACATGCACCCAGCCTGAAAAATTAATCGGGTCAACCCAAATCCGAATTTTTTAGTTGTTTTGATTCTAATAAGAGTATCAGTTCAATTTTTTACACTCTTAACTACTTTGCTCACATCCATATTTTTTCAAATACATCTAAAAACTTTGTGAATATGCTAGGGCATTCCCTCTAAGAGACGCTTGTATAACCTGAATACAGTAAAAAATGTGCAAATGCCGCTACACTGACGCCTGGATACAAGGTCAAATAAGCAAGGGTTTTCACATTATGGACAGATGCGGGCAAAGAAGTTAAACCATGAAATATATATTAGGATGGGATCTTGGAATATAGGTGCTCCCACAGATAAATTAATGGAATTAATACATAACATGATTCGTAGAAAATTAAACATCTTATGCATTCAAGAAACTAAATGAGTTTGAGAAAATGTATGAAGATAAATATCTTATGCATTCATGAAACTAAATAAATTTGACACAAGGCTACAAGATTGATAGCTTAAATTTTAAACTTTGATATTCAGGTAGAAGTCGCACTAGAAATGGTGTAAGTGTAATTATAGATAATAGTTTGAAAGAAAATGTTGTAAAAATTAATAGCCTTAAAGTTTATTGTTGATATTAAGATTATAATGTTATAGTGATTATGTTCCTAAAGTATCTTATGCATTCAAGAAACTAAATAAGTTTGAAAAAATGTAGAAAAATAAATACCAAATACATTCAAGAAACAAAATAGGTTTGACACAAGGGCAAGGAAATTGATAGATTAAATTTTGAAATTTGGTATTCAAGTAGGATTGGCATTAGAAATGGTGTAGGTGCAATTATAGATAAAGGTTTGAAAGAAAATGTTCTAACAATTAATAGCCCAAAGTTTATTGTTGATATAAAGATTTTAATGTTATAGTGATTATGCTCCTAAAGTATGTTTAGATATAAGCTTTAAAAAAAAATTTTGGAATGGCATAGAAGAATTAATACAAATGATATCACTTGAAGAATAAATTTTTATTAAAGAAGATTTAAACAAACATGTTGATAGAGTGGTAGAAGATTTTAGGAATATTCATGTTGGCTGCGGTATTAGTGTAATTAATGAAGAAGATAAAACCATATTAGAGTTTGATTTATCTTATGATTTTGTTATTGCTAAAATTTTAAAAAAAATTCAAGCATATTATTACTTATAAGAATGTATCTAATATACACAAATTAAATATTTTCTTATGACAAAAAGAGATCGTCCAGAATGTAAATATTGTAAGGTTATTCTAAGTGTAAATTCAAGAACTCAACAATGATTATTAGTTCTAAATTTTAATATGAGTTGTGAGATGAAGAATATAATGAAACCTTATCATAGATTACATAAGAGCACCTAAAAGACAAATAAAATTATGTTTATAAGTAAACTTCAAGATTTAAAATTTGAGATGTTCACGAACAAGTTAATTCTATGTGATATAAAATAATAAATACTATTAAAGAATTAGCAAAAATTACTATAAAAGGAAAAGTTTTTATAAATAAAATAGTTGGTGGTAGAACAGTAATGTGCAACAAAAGAAAAAATATAAGGGTTATAAAAATTAATTAAAATGTAAAAATTTAGAGAATTGGGAAAAATATAAAGTGGCCAATATGGAGTCTAAGAGAACAATTTATGTTACTAAGAACTTTACTTTTAATGATCTTTAAAATAAATTAGATAATAAAGAGGGTAAAAATTATATGTATAAACTAGTCAAACAAATAGAAAAGATAATTAAAGATTTAATTCAAGTAAGTGTATTAAAGATGGCAATCAAAAATTATTTTTCATGGAGGAAGATTTCAACATAGGCGGACGGGCTATTTCGATAAACATTTCAAAAAAGTTTCTAAAAAGAACGATCGAAATTAGTGATCTTAATATCTTTCATAATAGTAAACCTTTTTTAAGTTTATCATTGTATTAGTGAAAAGGAGGTTGACGAGGCTTTAAAGAAAATCAATAATGGAAAATTGGTAGGTGTTGATGATATCACAAATGAAGTGTGGAAATATTTAGTAGATTTGGCAGATTCTTTGCTTACTAAACTCTTTAAATTTATTTTAAAAACTAAAAAGATACATGAGAGAAGAAAGAGTATTTTGGTTCGCATTTTTAAGAATAAAATGGATGTACATGAGTGTGCAAATTATAGAAGAATTAAGTTAATGTGTCAAAAATTAAATTATAGGAGAGGTTAATTGAACATAGGATAAAATGTGACACAGAGATTTCTCATAATCAGTTTATATTTATGTCGGCTGAGTCTATTATGGAAGTTATACATGTATTGAGAGATTTGATAGAGAAGTAAAGAGAGACTAAAAGGAGGATCTACATATGATTTTTATTGATTTAGAAAAAACTTATAAGAAGGTTCCAAGAGAAGTTCATTGGAGAGTTTTAGAGAAGAAAGGTGTTGATATGACTTATGTTCAAATTATAAAAAATATATATACTATAGTTGTTGAGTTCGAACTAAAGGAGTATTGACCAAATATTTTCCTATTCCAGTTGGATCACATCATGAATCGACTTTAAGCATGTATCATTTTGCTTTAGCTAGAAATGCTCTTACTGAAAATTTAAAGGAGGATGTACCTTGGTGTACGGTTTTTGCTGATGAAATCCTCCTTGTGGATAAGACTCGAGAAAAAGTTCAGGAAAATTTTGAATTATGGAGGTCTACATTGGAGTCTAAAAGTCTTTGTTTCAGTAAATCTAAACTGAATATGACGAATGTAATTTTATTGTTAGTAGTTATAGTGACATAGTTGTAATTATGAGTAATCAAATCATTAAAATGTGTGAACGTTTCAGATACATCGGGCTATTGTTCAAAGTGATCGTGATATAGATGGAGATGTTATTAGTAAAATTCAAGTTGGTTGGTTGAAGTGCGAGGAATGCGTCGGGCTTATTGTGTGGTAGAAAAGTAGTGTTTAGACGTACAAGGAAAATTTTATTAGATGGTGGTGAGATTTGCAATATTTTATGACACAGAATGTTGGACTTTAAAAAAGAAGCATAAAACAGATTTAAGTGTTGCTAAGATGAAAATGCTTAGGTGGATGAATAGATTGACAGTTAGAGACAAAATGTGAAACAAATGTATTCATGAAAGGCTTGGTGTAGCTCCAGTAGCAAATAAGATCAGAGAGAGTTATCTTAAGTGGTTTGGTCACATTAATGTCGAACATCTGATGATCCAGGTTTTAGATTCAACTTATGTTCGAAGATTTAAATCTCACTAAGAGAAGTAGACTAAAAAGACTTGGGCATATTGCATAAAAAATGATCTTAATCTATTATAATTAAATAAAAACATAACACTCAATGGGAATAGAAGGAGAAAAAAGATTCATGTAGTCAACCCCACTTAGTGGGATAAAAGGCTTGTTATTATTGTTGTTGTATCAAAAATTTTTGTGAACGTTGGACATGTAAAAATTGATGCTCGCTCCAAATGATTCTGTCGCTTGGACATTTTCTTCATGAGCCAATGGGACAATTATAATTTTTTAAAGCTTTAAAACAATGGAGTTATGACTATCTTTTTTTCTTTCTTCTAAGATCAAAAATATATTTTTATAATTTGAATAATATTTTCATTTATATTAAAAATTTGAAAACTCAAAAATGTAGAAAACCAATCAAAAACATAAAAAACAAAATAAAAAAATATTACCTTAGATTATATTATATTAACAATTTTCAAAACCTTAGGATCATTTTTTTTAAAACATTAACTTATTTTTCAAGCTTCCAAGCAATAGACAAACTCTTAAGATTAGTCAAAAATCAAATAAAATAATTGAACAAAACATATACATTATTTTTAATGGTTGAAGAGTTCCCTTTTGGGAGTTTCTACTACACAACCATCATAGGTTGGCCACCCAACCCAATTGGGCCAATGCGGCCAACCCAGGGACAAGATTGCCTAATCATTCTCGATCAAACAAAGGCACAATCTTTTGTGTTTATGGTTAATGACAAAGAAATTCAATATAATTTCAAACAAATAACACTACTCTTAAAATCTATAAAATGACAACAATTTTCATTTTTCATATTTTAAAATTAAAAAATTGTTGAGAATTCAATAGTTAATGTGTGCCTCCATTCAATTGTTCTAGCGAACCTAAATATACTCCAAACACCCCAAACACTCCAATCATTCAGACCACCCCTCTTCATCTAGGAGGATAGTCCTTTAAGCCTTTAGCAACCTGTCAACACTAGTAGTTATGCTCTTTTTATACAAAAAAAGGGTTGTCGATGTTCTTATAATTGATGTGATTGTGATCAATTACAATGGGTCGAGAGTTTAACATATATAGACAGCAAACCCTCCTGAACTTTTTTCCCGCAGTCGGCCCTCCTCCGGAACCTTTTTCCTGCAGCAAGAGTTTTTGTCTGCAATTGGCCCTCCAGAGCATTTTCCTGCAGCAGATTTATGTCCAAAGCTTTTTCTTTTTTTGTTGCAAGTCATATCCCGCAGTTTTTTTTTAAGATTGTCTACTTCCCTGCAAACTCCCTTGCAACACTACATGAACATCGACAACTGCAGTCAACTAGAAATCAGTTTTTTTCTGCAAGTTGTTCACTTTCCTGCAAACTCCCCTACAGCATTACCTATAGAAATCTTTTATCTACCTACAGATACAGCATGAACTGCAGTCAAAGACAACTGCAATCAACAAGAAGTCTACTTTTCCTGCAAGTTGTCTACTTCCTTACAAATATTGCAAAAACTATAGTCCAAGACAACCTCAGTACGGGATGAAGAATTCAAGTTCAACTTCGTAGGATCTTTCTAGCCTATTGCTTGATATTTTTAAATACAAGTTGAACATGATTTTCAACCATGTTTCAACATGACGGAGGGGAGTGGGCTAAGATATAGTATTAGGAAATAATTTATTCCAATTAGAAATTATAGGGATTAAATTTATTTCCTAATATAGCTTTATTTCTCGATATCATTTAGATTTATTTTATTGAATTGGATTAATTTTCTTTCTTATTTTATGTTGTTTCATTTATCTCCAAATAATTAATATGAATTGATTAATTGAAAATATTATGCGTCATATTTTTTTTTCTATTATTTCATTTCTATTATCTTCCCTATTATAGGATTCATATAAGGCTTATCTATATCCTATTTTATATCAATAAAAAAATTTCGCATTATTATGATTCGCATTATTGATAAAATAATAATTAGAGCACTTCTTATAATGATTAGAATATCGTTCTCAAAATTTATAAATAAATCACAATTCTCAATTTCCATATTTTTTTAAATTAAAAAATTGCTGAAAATTCTAAAATCCTGACCTCATGCTTCCAATAAATTATCAGCGTGCTCCTAAATACTAAAAATAGCTCACCAACTCAGATCATTCAAACCATCTTGCTCTCTCTCCAAGAGGAGGTTCGGTCTGAACACCAACTCTAGTGGTTTATTTAGCTCCCAGGAGGGTGAACTTGACCTCCTTTCTTAAATTTACATGATTATGTACAGATTGTCAATTCAAGTTGACCTTAATCCATTCCTCTTTGTTGGCATGATCTTCTGCATGCAACATTTACAATGTTCGGATCTATTTTGATGAAGATTTAGATTGGTTCAATATCAGGTATGACATTCATCATTATGATATAAATTTCAAATGGATAGAATCAAATTATGCTGTATGAAACCCCCTTTAGTTTCACCCTTCCCTACAGTTGGACTTATATTTAAAGTTAATACTATATATCATAAGCAAATAGCCATAAAATAAAATAATTGCATTCATTAATTAAATATAACCTTGAATTCAAATTTAAAGATAATATTTTTGTGATGATGACGCCATATTTTATGGAGACTTGGAGCATATACATAATGCTGTATGAAGCAAGGTCATGCTAGATTTACAATGTGCAAAAATGATCAACTTCAGCGGAAGTTTGAATTAAATTTTGTCGTTTAGGTTCAGTTCATGCAGCTCTTCTCTCTTCAGAATTTGACGGCCATTAGAATTGATTAATGATATAGCTCATAAATTTAAATGGGAATATTATGATTTTGTTTTATGTATCATAAAGAGAAACATTAGTATAGTTGTTCCAAATGAAGCCTTGAAAGGATATAATGCAACAAGACTTCACATTGGGATATGTTAAAAAAAATAAAAATAAATAAATACGAGCAGAAAAGAAAACTATATAACAGAGGATCAGTAGGAGCACACAAAATCCAAAAACTATAAACCTTCTTGCAACCAAATTGCCCTGAAAAATATTATGAGTATTTAAGGTTATGCAAATTAAAACGTTAATCAAGAAAGCTTGTGCTTTTTCTTGCATCTAGAAACTTTAGCATGTAGCTTTTATTTGACATGTAATATATATAAAAAAAAACTTCATTAAAAGAAAACTTGAGAACTTCTCAAAAGCAGATAATTTTTGCAACAAGTTGCACATAATAAAAATTAAAATAGACTTCCAAAAAGATATTAACTGAGAAAGAAAAAGACAACAAAATCATGAAACTCCTTCAACCAAAAAGCTAAATAAAATGGGAACCTTGCTCAGCTAACCGCACAGGAATGATTATTTTCCATGTCTTTGAGCAATTAACTGCTCTCAAATTTATAAGTTAACATCATGGCAAAATCCCATAGCCCCTCCTCCCAAATACAAATAAATCACAATGAGCAAAATAAAGAAATAATAACATAAACCCACTCAATAAGTTATAAAGTGAGCTCAAAGAACAGAAATATCGCTAGAATTTAAGAAAGTTTTCTTAAAAAAACTGGAATTAACCATATTAACGAAGATTTAGTCATGGTTTACTGAGTTATGTAACAAGTGCTCAATTGGGCTGTGTAGAAGGCTTGGGTTTAAAACTTGGGTGCGAGAAGTTTGGATGGAAATGGTAGTGAAAGTAATAATAAAACAGACTCATAAAAAGTAGCTGACAAGATTGAAGAAGATTCGGAGATGGTTTATTGTACAAAGAGAACTAAATAGGGACTTCCAAGAGAACAGGCAGGAAGAGTATGAATGCACTTATGTAGTAGATTAAAGAAAATTAGAATAAAGGGAGGATTGCTAGAAGGTCACCTCACCAAGCTATAGAAGCATGGAGAGGTGAGGGAAAGGATAGAGAGAATGGCTAAAAAAAACTACATTCAATTTCACTATTCAATTCCTTAGCAGTACAGAAGGATGATTGCCGAAGTGAGTGTCGACAGACAACTTGCCTGCCTTGCCCAGCATCGGGTTTCCTTTTTTACCAAAGAAAAAAAGCACAAGGCAATTCAGCCCATAATAATCAACAAGGCTGTTTCTTTTCTATTTCAATGATATCCAATCTTCATTTATAGAAAAACTCAATAATGTGCTTATAGAAAAACTCAATAATGTGCTCACAGGATGGTGTTTACGCTTTACAAATTTGCTCAATAATTTCATTAGTCATGATCAATTTCAAATTGGAGTTGAATTTTTTCTGTTTGAAAATGGATGTTTGTTCGATTCAAGTTAAAATCAAACCATAAGTCATAAAACTATATACACTCACACGGAAACATACACATAAACGTACATATCCAAACTCATACTATTATCATTTTAGAAGCATGACAGCTTTATTTTCCTTTGACACCTTTCACCCTTCACCACAAATTTGGAACAACTCAATTTAATATAGCTAAAAGCCATTGGTAATGTAAAATTAGTCATAATTTGTCATTTACTTGCATGAAATCCTAGTCCTTAAAATTTATGATAAAATGTGGAAGGAAAATAATTCTATCTTCCCAAAATAATAATAGCTCGTTCTACCCTTCTAAGAGAATTATAATGTTATTGAAGCTATAGTAAAATGCTCTCATCTCATTTAATGGGAAATACACTTTTTATGACAAAAAGGTGAAAATTCTTGTTTGACAGCTCACATTCATTTGATAGCATTGCGCGTACTCATATTTACAAGACATGTTCTTGTAAGAGCTTTTTAAGGGAGGAATTGTTAAACGATATGAAACTTTGTGAACTCCCATAATCCACATTAAAAAAAAAAATTGAAACTAGATTGAGCATTCAATTCTTTGGAAGTTTTACAACTCTATACATGAAAAATTAAAAATTAAAAAAAAACTCAAGGAATAACATGATCTCTTAACTTTGAACACAATCTCTTGGTGCATAAGATCAAATTATCACTTCTAGGATTCTTGAGATTGAATTAAATAATTCTTACATCATCCATCAATTGAATTCCTAAGGGTCTACTCTTACAAACCTCAAACCAATAAAAGAGGGTATCTACATTCAAACATAGAGCATTGTGTAGTATCCATATATATGTTGGTCTGAAAATAGTTAACAAGGGTGAACTCCATAAATTGAATGAATTCTCCCATCAATCTCCAAAGTCAGGAACCTAAGCACTTGATAAATTCAACAGAGTTTGGAATGTAGACGAGGTTACCAACAATTTGAGTGTGAAATGCTACAATAAAATCTGGCCTTATTCCCAAACCCTCATATCTCCATCTGCAATCCTCAAGTAAACCTCAAACTAGATCAAATATAATCACCTTTAGTGCATTTATGCAATTAAATAATATGGTCCCCTTAAATGTTTGCTAACATGTCTACTAAATATATATATTAGGTAAAAAATAAGTTAATTTTGAGTTTATTTACCTCCACCCACATAGTATTATGACATATCAAGAACCTAATAGATCAACTACAAAATCCATAACAGCATCCTCCCACCTCCATAGCAAATTTAGAAAAGATTATTCCAAAATATTTTGACTTTAGCTTTAACAATTTGACAAATATAACATTCAGCAATATCTTTCATCATGCTTCACGTAAAATCAAATTATTATCTCCAAACCTCAATGCACTTGTCAAATCCATTATAAACTCATGCTTCAATATATTATAAACTTGGTCAATAATTTGTATCGATTCAAAGTCTTTCTAATATGGATCCACTATTAAATAATGGTTAAATTATCATCCAAGTAAAAAATAGAATCATCTCTTGGGGGTACTATCTTATGCTAAAATTCTTCCATTTCACGCAATAATTTATGTTCTTGATCAAATCATCCAGGCTAAGCAAAAATGGGAATTTCATGTTCAAAGCATTTACAAAACTATTAACTTCGCTTGGATGATAATATATTTGCAATTTTAGTGCCTTGATTGACTAAAGCATCACCTCTACCAAAAATTCAAAACCATTTAAGAGAAGCTAAATTATAAACTCTTATGATCATAGAAAGACCTCACACTCAATCCCGTAATGACAGCGGATCTTCAGACAAAAATACTTCTTGCCAACTCCAAGTCATCAGTAATAAAATTATCTTGCCAACTCAAGGTCAACAGTAACAAAATTCATGCACAGTGAGTTGCCTAAAGGCAAAAACTGACACTTTGTCGTGTTAAACTAAAAACAAACTAAACAATAAGTTGAAGTATCATCATGGATTTGAAATCAATCAATATTTGAGGGAAAGTGAGAATAGGGGCTAACATCAAATAATTCTTTATCTTGTAAAGATTTTGCTCACAAGCTTAAACCTTTTCAAACTAAATAGAATTCCAAGTTAAAATAATTAAAATTGTAGATATATACTAACAAAAACCTTTAACATCTCTCCTAAAATACTAACAAGACCAAGAGAATTATGAATCTTTGTTACTATATCAATCTCGGTCAATCCATCACTAGCTCAACCAAGCAAGATCACCAGCTTAACTTGACAATGTGCTAAAGAAAAACTGCTACTACAGATATAACTGATTAATGCAGATTTTGCACACAGCTTGTTCCCATTTAAAAAGTTTGATATAATTCCAAGTGTCGGGCATGCTCCTTACTCCATGAGTAAATCATGATATCATCTATAAACATAATAACACAATCCAAATAATACTTGAAATTTTTATTACTCAGATCCATAAATACAGTAGCAGGATTTGCTCTCCTAAGTTGCAGCACCAAATATTCATAATAACCATTTGATGTTGAAAGATTATCTTAAGCGCATCCTCTTAATGCTTAATTGATTATAACTAAATCAAAGATGAATATGAAAATCATAGAAGCACCATCAACTGAAAAAAATCATTAATAGATGTTAAGGAAAACTTGGTCTTCCAAATAACCTTATTCAGCTTCTTGAAGCTGATGCATAATCTCATATTTTCGTCTTTTGTCCTAAATAAGACTAACTGCTTGATAAACCATTTAACAAAAAGTTCTAGCAACTCAATCTTAAGTTCTTCAGATTTGATTTATCAATGCAATACGCTGCATTCAAAACAAAAGCTAAAGCCAAAACAAAATAAAAATAAACTCAATCTCCGTATCAGGCAGCAAATCAGTTTCCTCTTCTTCCCAAATAAAGCAATCAGCTTGAAAAACCTTTATCAGAAAGTTCCAGCAATTCAATGTTAAGTTCTTCAAATTTTGTTGTATCAATGCAATATTGTGCATTCAAAATTGAAGCTAAAGACAAAAACAAATAACAAATAAACACAATCTGCCTACTTCGCGGCAAATCAGTGAAGTCTTCAGCAACACAAAAAAAAATTAAAAAAAAAACTTGAGTTAGCGATACACAATCTAAACTAGCATCAGACCTGACTGTATCCAGAACACAAGCATGATAATCAACACTTCATCATAAAAACCGCACATTAAATTGTCACCATAACACTCTTGAAACTGAAAGGTGCTATACAAAGCCTATTCCTTTTTTTAAAAAAATAAAACTTAAAAAAACAATAACAATATCTACATGAAGAGGCCATATGTATCATCGCCTGAAATTCAACTAGAAAAGGAATACAAGTAGCAAGGATTAATCAATAACATCATATCTACAGAGAGATTGATTAGCTAAACTCATGAACCGAATTACAAAATTTCCTTTTTTAAAGACTTATTATGAGCAATTCCACGATTCCATGTTTGGGAATTGCATCTTTTATATTTATTAACCTTGATCCCTTCTTACTATTTCTAGCTGATTGTTCAATACCCTCGGTTTGTAATAAAAGTCAAATAAAGTATTAAATAATTAAATTATTATTTAGGCTATAAATGCCTTGAACTGAGTCGAAGTAATTAGAAGTTAAAAAACATTCTAATATAGATAATTTTAAATTTCAAAGCTATGCCATATATCAAGTGTAATTAATTTTATTCAGTAAATATAATTTTGAATACAATATTAAATGTGAACTAGAATTTAAAATTGCAAAATAATGGCTTGCATGATATAATATTTATTGTTATATCAATAAGTTGTAATTCTGAACTCACTTCAAATTTAAACAAAATGATATAAATGATCTGGAGGCTACATATTTAAAGAAGGCAAACTTTTCAAAACAAAAAAATTAGTCGTGCCACACTCAAATTTAAAGTAATCACAAGACAATTTTACAGGTGCATTCTTAAAATCCTAATCATCTAATTCGTTATTTATGAATGGGAACTAAGGATTTAGAGTGACTGAAGATGTTCCGCACATGTTATCTCCCTTTCTTTAAGCATGCAATTTAATAATTTGAAGAAAAAATGTGGGAAAGAAAATTCACTTAATTCATATTAAAAATATTCAACCATAAGGCCATGGNAACTAGATTGAGCATTCAATTCTTTGGAAGTTTTACAACTCTATACATGAAAAATTAAAAATTAAAAAAAAAACTCAAGGAATAACATGATCTCTTAACTTTGAACACAATCTCTTGGTGCATAAGATCAAATTATCACTTCTAGGATTCTTGAGATTGAATTAAATAATTCTTACATCATCCATCAATTGAATTCCTAAGGGTCTACTCTTACAAACCTCAAACCAATAAAAGAGGGTATCTACATTCAAACATAGAGTATCGTGTAGTATCCATATATATGTTGGTCTGAAAATAGTTAACAAGGGTGAACTCCATAAATTGAATGAATTCTCCCATCTATCTCCAAAGTCAGGAACCTAAGCACTTGATAAATTCAACAAAGTTTGGAATGTAGACGAGGTTACCAACAATTTGAGTGTGAAATGCTACAATAAAATCTAGCCTTATTCCCAAACCCTCATATCTCCATCTGCAATCCTCAAGTAAACCTCAAACTAGATCAAATATAATCACCTTTAGTGCATTTATGCAATTAAATAATATGGTCCCCTTAAATGTT